>JADBJO010014734.1:0-22500 GCA_016801955.1 Conus betulinus
TGCCATTTAAAAGTGATAATGATAACAAGAAAAATGTTCAACCCCTATCAGGTGAGAAAAAAAATAGGAAAGATATGATAGAATGATATCAAAGTCACTTCAGTTATTCGTTGCTTTTAAATGGTGACAGCGCGTCATGAGAATCAGTTACGAGGTGACAGCCATGATGAGGTCAGTAAGAAATCATAATTGTGGGCCTTTGGCCATAATAGAGTAGGCATGGAGCTGTTTATTGACTAGTGGTAGGCTGCAATAACCATGCAGGTGGCTTAGGCTGTCTTTGAGCAGTGAGAAGGAGGGCCACACCTCAATAACCTTTCAGGTGTTGGCTGTCTTTGAGCAGTGATGGCCACACCTCAATAACCATGCAGGTGGTAGGCTGTTGTTTGAGAAAAATGCAGAGAGAACAGTCAGGTGGCAGGCACCCGTCAATTGACGCATGCAGGTGCCACACCTCAATACCACCAGGTGGTAGGCCGTCTTTGAGCAATGAGAGAAGAAGGATGGCCACACCTCAATACCATGCAGGTGGTAGGCTGTCTTTGAGCAGTGAGAGAAGGATGGCCACACCTCAGTAACCATGCAGGTGGTAGGCGTCTTTGAGCAATGAGAGAAGGATGGCCACATCTCAATAGCCATGCAGGTGGTAGGCCGTCTTTGAGCAGTGAGAGAAGGATGGCCACACCTCAGTAACCATGCAGGTGGTAGGCCGTCTCTGAGCAGTGAGAGAAGGATGGCCACACCTAAATAACCTGCAGGTGGTAGGCTGTCTTTGAGCAGTGATGGCCACACCTCAGTGACCATTCAGGTGGTAGGCTGTGTTTGAGCAGTGAGAGACGGATGGCCACACCTCAGTAACCATGCAGGTACGCTAGTGGTGAGTGACTGTTCAGTTTGGAAATGTTGCGGTTGCTGCAAGCACCACCCCTGCGATAATCATCCTGCCTTGACACAGTACCTGATAGAATCCTGTTCATGGTGCGGCTGCAGTGCAGTTTGCGGCACAAAGGTGCTGACCACTGTGTGTATGTGGCCACAGCCTGGCGCACAGTGGGGGCAGCATGATGACGGCTGACCACTGTTGTGTATGTGGCCACAGCCTGGCGCACAGTTGGGGGCAGCAGGATGACGTGGCGCACAGTGGGGGCAGCAGGATGACAGCTGACCACTGTGTGTATGTGGCCACAGCCTGCGCGCAAGTGGGGGCAGCAGGATGACGGCTGACCACTGTGTGTATGCAGCCACAGCCTGGCGCACAGTGGGGGCAGCAGGATGACAGCTGACCACTGTGTGTATGTGGCCACAGCCTGGCGCACAGTGGGGGCAGGATGATGGCGCACAGTGGGGCACCACTGTGTGCACATGTGGGCAGCAGGATGACAGCTGACCACTGTGTGTATGTGGCCAGCACACAGTGGGGGCAGCTGACCCTGTGTGTATGTGGCCACAGCCTGGCACACAGTGGGGGGCAGTACGATGACCACTGTGTGTATGTGGCCACAGCCTGGCACACAGTGGGGGCAGTACGATGACAGCTGCTGAGAGGGCTGGGAGGTTGAACAGATGGGGGAAAAACAAACAAGGAAGATGATGTAAAGCGTGCACAATGTTTGTGAACATGTCTGTCTTGTAGGCAGTGGTTTGGTGTGAGTGTATTTTCTCACTGTACATTTGTGTAGTGGTGTGTGAACAAGACTGTCTTGTAGGCAGTGGTTTGGTGTGAGCATACTTTCTCACAGTGCATTTGTATAGTGGTGTCATAAATAAACATTCTGTGTGCCTATAAACACATGGACATTTTTGACATGGGTAAAGTGTGTGCGCCTGGATGAGCATGTATATGTGCATGTATGGATATATTGTTTTCTTTTTTCCAGGAGAATCATCGAGAAAACAGGAGATCATCAGTGAGTATTTCTGTCATAAATTACATATCTTTTGATTTCCCTAACAGAATAAGAGAAAAAAAGATGCTGTGTTTGGTGTTTATGTTTTGTTGTTTTATGTACTTGTCATTGCATCTTGAATTTTTTTTTTTAAAGACACATGTACATTTCTTTCTTTCTTTTCGTTTTGTTTAATGAAAACAGTATATCAAGTTAGAAACTCGGACCTGTTTGACCTTTTAAGCAGAGTTTCAAAATGGAGTGACTGATGGCGGAGAACAAAGCAAAATTTAGAAAGAGAGGGGGTTAGTTACCGCCGAGGACATTGACAAACAAAGCACAGGACAAGACACGATGTATTTCGACCTCTTGGGTCTTCTTCAGGCAAAAAAACGGATCACATTTAACATTTAGGACAGTACAAACAAAGAACGAAGAGAGACTTATCTGTTGTCCATGTGGTAGGAAGAATGGCTGCCAGACAGAAACGACAGAGGGATTATGGGAGAGGAAAAAGGAGGGGGGGGGGTTGCATGGTGGGAGGGGAGAGAGTGAGGTGATGGGGTTGTGTAGTTAGTTTAGTGGGATGGTGTGATGTATGTGACGGTTGTGATTTAGAAGGATTGATAATAATGCTAAGAGGTGGGGGGATTGTGATATATATGTGTGTGTATATCTATATATATATATCTATCTATATCTGTATATATATATATATATATAGATTTCATGTATATGATATAGAAGGGATAGTAATGATAATAATGATAGTGCTAGCAATTTTGATAAATAAGTAGAAGAATAAAATGAGAGTGACGGTAAGTAAGAAAAAAAAGAAGAAGAAGAAGAAAAAAATTAAGTGAATGAAATAGATAAATGATTTCGCTGGGTAATGAAGGAGGTGGTAGTAGTTATTGTGTGGTAGTTTGTGAAAGGTGTATGCGTAGTGTATGTTTAATAAGGGAGGGAAGAGGATGGAAGATGAATGGGTGATAGGTATAATGGGGGCGGGGGGGGGGGGGGGGGAGGTTTTTGGGGAAAAAAGAGGGTGAGTAGGTGGGGTGGGTGGGGGAGAGGGTAATGTGTATGTGTGGGGGTGGGGCGAGGGGGGGGGGGGGGGGGCAAGAGAAGGAGAGCTCATATCTCTCCATCCACTATGATGTGGGGGGTGGGGTGGGAGGTTGGGAGGTTCATACAAATAGTGTTGTTGAAAAAGTGAACAATGCTGTGGGATGATGTTCATTGTGACAGGTGAAATAATGTGTTGGCATTAATAGGCTGATGTTGGTTGAGAACAGATAGCTTTTAAGTAGAGATAGGGGGAGGGCTTGGTGGCTAGTGCCTAAAGAGAATGGAAAAAGCAACTGAGTGCAGTTGTACAGATTGTTTGAACATCAGTGTCAGTTGGCCTGTATGTCGGATGTGTGTGGTGTGGTGTGTGTGTGTGTGTGTGTGTGTGTGTGTGTGTGTGTGTGTGTGTGTGTGTGTGTGTGTGTGTGTGTGTGTGTGTGTGTGTGTGTGTGTGTGTGTGTGTGAGCTGTTTCATCTTCTGTGTCACTTCAGTGGCACTGCTTCCATGCTGCTCATTGGGGTGACTGGTCCACAGCCACATATTGGGGTGTCTCATCCACAGCCACATATTGGGGTTCTCTCATCCACAGCCACATATTGGGGTGTCTGGTCCACAGCCACATATGGGGGTGTCTGGTCCACAGCCACATATTGGGGTGTCTGGTCCACAGCCACATATTGGGGTGTCTGGTCCACAGCCACATATTGGGGTGTCTCGTCCACAGCCACATATTGGGGTGTCTGGTCCACAGCCACATATTGGGGGTCTCATCCCACAGCCACATATTGGGGTGTCTGGTCCACAGCCACATATTGGGGTGTCTGGTCCACAGCCACATATTGGGGTGTCTGGTCCACAGCCACATATTGGGTGTCTGGTCCACAGCCACATGTTGGGGTGTCCACAGCCACATGTTGGGGTGTCTGTCCACAGCCACATGTTTGGGTGTCTTGTCCACAGCCACATGTTGGGGTGTCCACAGCCACATGTTTGGGGTGTCTCATCCACAGCCACATATTGGGGTGTCCTTGTCCACAGCCACATTTTGGGGTGTCTTGTCCACAGCCACATACTGGGGTGTCTGCGTCCACAGCCACATATTGGGGTGTCATGTCCACAACCACATAATGGGGTGTCTTATCGACAGCCACATATTGGGGTGTTCCACAGCCACATATCCACAGCCACATATTGGGGTGTCTCCTCCACAGCCACATATTGGGGGTGTCATCTCCACAGCCACATGTTGGGGTGTCTTGTCCACAGCCACATACTTGGGGTGTTTTTCCATAGCATTGCCACATACTGGGGGTGTCTCATCCATAGCTACATGTTGGGGTGTCTTGTCCACAGCCACATACTGGGGTGTCTCCTCCATAGCTACATGTTGGGGTGTCTTGTCCACAGCCACATCTTGGGGTGTCTTGTCCACAGCCACTACATGTTGGGGTGTTTCTTGTCCACAGCCACACTGGGGTGTCTTGTCCACAGCTACATGTTGGGGTGTCTTGTCCACAGCTTCATGTTGGGGTGTCTTGTCTACAGCCACATATTGGGATGTCTTGTCCACAGCGTCGTACTGCGGTGTCTTGTCCACAACCACATACTGGGGTGTCTCGTCCACAGCCACATATTGGGGTGTCATGTCCACAGCCACATGTTGGGGTGTTTTGTCCACAACCACATACTGGGGTGTCTCGTCCACAGCCACATATTCGGGTGTCATGTCCACAGCCACATAATGGGGTGTCTCATCTACAGCTCATCTACAGCTGCATAATGGGTGTCTTGTCCAAAGCCACATATTGGGGTGTCTCATCCACAGCCACATATTGGGGTGTCTCCTCCACAGCCACATATTGGGGTGTCTCGTCCACAGCCATATATTGGGTTGTCCTGCAACAGCCCTAGTGGCCGTAGTAATCCATAGGAAGCAATCAGTGTCAGGTCGTGAGTCAACCCTTTTGAGGAGACACGGCACTGCTGCCAAGTCACTGTGGTGGTGTTCAGAGCTTCTTGTTCTGATTCAGCATTTGCAGGGCACCACCTCCTTAGCCCCCTACTGATGGCAATGAATACCAAGCTGCAGAGCCAGCCTCGCCTGTGTGAGCAAATCCTTCTGGAGGTGCCACCATCGCCGTCCATTGACAGTCCCCATGAACTTGATGACCTCGGCGACCTCAGCATGAACTCTTCAAGGGCAGATGTGGAGAGGAAATTGAAACAGAGGTTACCATAAAAGCAGGGCATGAAGGGCCACCGAATTTGAAATTTTGTTTTTTCATGCTGATGGATGATGATGGTGATGATTAAGACGATGACGCTATGGATGTCCATTTTACTTTGAGACTGCATGAGAGAGCTGTATTCTGTGCTTACCTTCACTACATATCCCAGTGTCAGCTTAGCCTGAGAGATGCAAACAACTACAGTGTTGGTGAACTTGACCGTGTGGTATCAGTCTTTCTAGGTGACAGCCCTGATATGCACAGCTGGGCTGTAAGCAACATTATCTCTCTGTCTCTTCCTAATTTGAGCACATAGCAGTCTTCACACGTCATAGGAGCTGGTGATGGCAGAAAAATGTCACAAATGAACAGCTGCGATGAGAATTGAACCCATGAACTCCAGCCAGGGATCCACAAAACTAACCATTGCACCATGGCGGCTGGTGTGAGAGTGTTTTTGTGCGTGTGTGTATGTTGGCATGATAGCATTTTTTTAGCACAGGCTGTGTCCACTTCATATCATTGGTGATGGAAATGGTGAGGATGCGCTGAGCTGAATCCAAACTGTCAGTCCTGCTGTGTCCATTGGTGAACACAGAATGGTACAGATTTGTTGATGACACTTTCAGCAGCATAGCAGGGTCAGAGGAGGACAACTTCACTGAACACCTCAACTCCATCAACCCCAACAACCAGTTCACCTGTGAGTCTGAACAAGACCATCAGATCCCATTCCTAGATGTCAAAGTTCATAAAACCAACGAGGGAACCACGGGAACATCGGTATACTGCAGACCAGCCCGTACTGACCAGTATCTACACTTTTTACTGAACCATCCATTACAGCATAAACGTTCAGTTGTCCGAACTCTATTATACGAGCAAAAAGCCACTGCACCTCAGAACAGAATAAACTGAAAGAAGAACTCCACGTCAAGACAGCCCTGAAAGCCAACGGTTATCCTTCCTGGATTTTCAACACCCTCAAACCAAAACAAAGGCATCCCAAGGAAAAGAAGTCCATCACTATCAACATGCCCTTTATGAAAGGGATGTCAGAGCGCCTGTCAAGGACTTTCAGCCACACAGCGTTCAAGTGCTACACAAATCAGTGACTTCCATATGATCACAGGTTACAAAAGTCAAGGACAGAGCAGAGTTGGAAAAGAAAAGTGGTGTGGTGTATCACATTCAATGTGATGAGTGCAGTGAGGACTGTATTGGAGAACCTGGTCCCCTTTGAAAACAAGGCTAAATGAACACACTACCAACACTTCTGCATATTATGAACATCTGACAACAACATCCCACCATACCAACAAGTTTCAAGCCACCATAATTGCAGCTGAATCACAGTTCACTAAAGTGAAAGTGGAAGAAGCAGTAGAAATCAGGGAGAGAAAACCAAGTTCGAACAGAGACTGTGGCTGTGACTTGCCCCCGACTTACAAGTGTATGCTGAACACCAATCGCTCCACCCAGAGATGACAACTCAGAAGACACCAATATCCACCACAACTACCAGTCAGTCTGGGCTGATGAAGACCAGCAGTAGCTAGCCTAAAATTCCCCTCAGGTAAAATTTCATTAGACTCTTGAGTCACAGCACACAGAAGCAGAGTTTGTGACATTCTGGATGACCTGATAGATGGACATCTACCACAGGGTGTCAGGCCAAATGCCAGCTGAAGCTAGAACGAGTGGGGTTTTGACCCCTGTTGGTAGGAAACCTCATGATCTTGTACTAGATAGTGTTGAACTTTCTCCCCCAAAACAGATTTCAGATGCTTAACTCAAGCCACTGTGTATTTGGAAAATTTCATTCTTGAAGTGTAGTGCCTAACCATTTTTTCTTCTTTTTTCTTTCTTTTTTTTTCTCTTTCTTTTGTTTGTCCTTCTGCCTGCATTGTTGCCGGTGTGATTTTTTGCAGAATGTTGTCTGAGAGAGCTCCTTGTTCTTGGCATGGTTTTAGTTGCAATGTTAGGTGACTGCAGGCTGAAATTTAAACAAATTGTAAGAAGTATGTATAAGGCTCCACAGAAAATGTAGACAAACAATCACAAGACAAAAACAACTCGCTTTGACCTCTAAGTCTTTTTCAGGCAAGAGATACAACACTCAGGACAATGCCGATCTTGTGCCAAAGTGGATGAAGATAAGTTATTGCTCATTCATTTTTGTTGTCCTGAGTGTTGTGTATCTTGCCTGAAGAAGACCTAAGAGGTCGAAACACATCATTTTTGTCTTGTGATTTGTGATCCTACATTTTTCAGTGGAGCCTTATGAACACTTTTTAGAATTTGCCATGGTTCTGTCACACAGGCTGAGTGTCAGCCTGCTGGTTGGGTTATTGTAGATTGTTGTTGGTTGGTTGCTGAGTGTCAGCCTGCAGGTTGGGTTATTGTAGATTGTTGTTGGTTGGTTGGTTTTGTTGCAACATACTGCGAAAATTGTCATGGTGGGTGATTCACAGTATGACAACATGCTGCAATACTACTGGTGGATGATTAATTAGTCAGACACAACATTCTGCAAGAATGATAGTGACAGTCTTTCTCAGCATGGCTGTGATGGATTGTTTTCAAGGTTGTCAGTCAGCTGTTACAGAGTACCATGTCATGGGACGTGAATACCCATTTGGCGATTGGGACTGGTCAGTGCTCATTATTTCAGTGTCATGTCATGGGACATGAATGCCCATTTGGCGATTGGGACTGGTCAGTGCTCATTATTTCAGTGTCATGTCATGGGACATGGATGCCCATTTGGCGATTGGGACTGGTCAGTGCTCATTATTTCAGTGTCATGTCATGGACATGAATGCCCATTTGGCGATTGGGACTGGTCAGTGCTCATTATTTCAGTGCCATGTCATGGGACATGATAGTCCATTTGGCGATTGGGACTGGTCAGTGCTCATTATTTCAGTGTCATGTCATGGGACATGAATAGTCATGTGGTGATTGGGACTGGTCAGTGCTCATTATTTCAGTGTCATGTCATGGGACATGAATGCCCATTTGGCGATTGACTGGTCAGTGCTCATTATTTCAGTGCCATGTCATGGGGACATGAGTAGTCATTTGGTGATTGGGACTGTCAGTGCTCATTATTTCAGTGTCATGCCATGTCATTTGGTGATTGGGACAGGTCAGTGCTCATTATTTCAGTGTCATGTCATGGGACATGAATAGTCATTTGGTGATTGGGACTGTCAGTGTCAGTGCTCATTATTTCAGTGGGTCATGTCAGTGCTCATTATGTGCCAATCATGGGGACAGTCATTTGGTGATTGGGACTGTCAGTGCTCATTATTTCAGTGTCATGTCATGGACATGAATGCCCGTTTGGCGATTGGGACTGGTCAGTGCTCTTATTTCAGTGTCATGTCATGGGACATGAATGCCCATTTGGCGATTGGGACTGGTCAGTGCTCATTATTTCAGTGTCATGTCATGGGACAATAGTCATGTGGTGATTGTCAGTGCTCATTATTTCACTTGCAATGAGGTGATTGCAGGTGGAAATCAAAACAAATTTTAAACAATATTGATAAGGCCCCACTGAAAAATGTAGAGAAACAAACCAGAAGTCAAATGCGACGTGTTTCAACCTCTGAGGTCTTCTTCAGGCAAGATACACAGCACTCAGGACAAAGAAAATAACGAGCAATCACTTATCAGAAAATAATGAGCAATCACTTATCTGAAAATAACGAGCAATCACTTATCTTCGCCCAGTTCAGCTCAAGACGGGCGTTGAATGGGCTCATTGTTCAGCACAAGATGGGCGTTGAAGGGGCTCATTATTTTTGTGTTGTTTATCTTCATCCAGTTAGCACAAGATGGGAGATTGAAGGGGCTCATTATTTTTGTGTTGTTTTCTTCATCCAGTTCAGCACAAATGGACATTGAAGGGGCTCATTATTTTGTGTTGTTTATCTCCAGCACAAGATGGGCGTTGAAGGGGCTCATTGTTATTTAGTGTTGTTGGATCACTGGAAGTTGAGAAACAATCCTCTGTCTGGTCACTCTGACAAGCATTTTCACAGCCAGTGACTGGAGAAGTGTGAATGGACAAAGGTGTAGTTTTTTGTCTGGAATGGCTGTTGCTGCAGCAGTGTGTGGTGTTGCTGTAGCAGTGTGTGATGTGTGGTGTTGCTGTAGCAGTGTGTGGTGTTGCTGTAGCAGTGTGTGTTGTGTGCTGTAGCAGTGTGTGGTGTGTGCTGTAGCAGTGTGTGTTGTGTGCTGTGCAGTGGTGGCCCTTCTGTGGCCTGTCCAAGACGCAGGTTTTCCTCCTCTTCATCTGGCCCTTCCTGGCTCCTGTGCTCATCAATCTCCTCTGTCGTCGAAGGTCAGTGCTGAGTAGACTCCTTTTTAAATACAAGTGGAAGTCGATTTAGTACTGAAAGCATGTTGTATTGAAGCTTTGTTTTTAACCCTGTTGTCCTGGCTGTTGACTGCATCATCAGCGATGCTGAAAAGAGGAGCTGGATTATGCTCCCTGATATTCTAACCAGGAGAACCTTGGTCTGTAGTGCAGTGTTTAACATCCAGATGGTTACTTGCTTTTGAAAGGGATTGTATTGTTTTCTGAGTGGAGGGAGAGTGAAGGGGATTTTTTTAATGCTCAGTTTTTGCTAGCACATGTTTCACTTTAATACAGAGAAATCTCATGAAAAATACAAAGAACTGGCATGTGTAAACAATATTAAAACTATATTGCTCCCAATCACTATGCCTCTAGGTCAGACATGAGATTAGAATTTCATTAAGATTCATCCTCTGAACAGCCAAGAAATGCATAATTACTTTGTTTGCTTATGCCATTCACATGTAAATGTTCATTAAACAAATTTGACAAGTTCGTGTGAGCTGAGTTAAGATAATGCACTTGTATTATGGATAGTTTTAGAATGCTGAGGTTTTCAGCTTCATGGTTTTTATTGTTTTTGTTTGAAATTGGCAGCGCCAGTCACAAGACAAGTGAAGTGGACCTGGTTCTAAGTTGTCAACACATGGTGTTTCTGTTTCAGGCGTGGGGGACCTGATTCTAAGTTGTCAACACATGGTGTTTCTGTTTCAGGCGTGTGGGACCTGGTTCTAAGCTGTCAACACATGGTGTTTCTGTTTCAGTGGGGGACCTGGTTCTAAGTTGTCAACACATGGTGTTTGTGTTTTCAGGCGTGGGGGACTTGGTTCTAAGCTGTCAACACATGGTGTTTCTGTTTCAGGTGTGTGGGACCTGGTTCTAAGCTGTCAACACATGGTGTTTCTGTTTCAGGCGTGGAGGACCTGGTTCTAAGTTGTCAACACATGTTGTTTCTGTTTCAGGCGTGGGGGACCTGGTTCTAAGCTGTCAACACATGGTGTTTCTGTTTCAGGCATGTGGGACCTGGTTCTAAGCTGTCAACACATGGTGTTCTGTTTCAGAGGGGGACCTGGTTCTAAGCTGTTAACACATGGTGTTTTTGTTTCAGGCGTGGGGGACCTGGTTCTAAGCTGTCAACACATGGTGTTTCTGTTTCAGAGGGGGACCTGGTTCTAAGCTGTTAACACATGGTGTTTCTGTTTCAGGCGTGGGGGACCTGGTTCTAAGCTGTCAACACATGGTGTTTCTGTTTCAGGCGTGGGGGACCTGGTTCTAAGCTGTCAACACATGGTGTTTGTGTTTTAGGCGTGGGGGACCTGGTTCTAATTGTCAACACATGGTGTTTCTGTTTCAGCGTGGGGGACCTGGTTCTTAGCTGTCAACACATGGTGTTTCTGTTTCAGCATGGAGGTTCTGTTTCAGAGGAGGACCTGGTTCTAAGCTGTCAACACATGGTGTTTCTGTTTCAGTGGGGGACCTGGTTCTGAATTGTCAACACGTGGTGTTTCTGTTTCAGGCGTGGAGGACCTGGTTCTAAGCTGTCAACACATGGTGTTTCTGTTTCAGAGGGGGACCTGGTTCTAAGCTGTCAACACATGGTGTTTCTGTTTCAGGCATGGAGGACCTGGTTCTAAGCTGTCAACACATGGTGTTTCTGTTTCAGGCGTGGGGGACCAAGATGAACAGCAAAACATGGACAACATTGCTCAAGGATGTTTGACAGTTTTGAAGAAGTGTGAAAGAGAGTGAAGTAGACAGGAGGGGGGGAGGGGGAAAAAGAGGGAGGGGAGGGGGTACTAAGAGAGAAAAAGAGAGTATCAGGATATTTTCTTAAGGCTTGTGCATTGCTCAGCAGACATTTTTGAGCCTACTGTAGTGTGCAAATGCTGGGTTGTGCTTAAAGTGCCTTGATACGTGGTGTCATAACAAGCATCCATACAAGGACTGAAGCACATGCAAATGACAGTGTGGCCTGAGAAGGTGGAAGTCTTAGATGATTTTACATGAGAAGTGTGAATGTACGCCCCCTACACTCTGCATGGTGGTTAGCAGTGATGTATTGAAAACAGGATGGAATCACTACCCAACATGTTACTAGAACAGGTTGATGATGTTTTTTTTAAAAAGGTCTCTCTAGTCAGCTGTATCCAGTGGGTTTGAAGGATTACGTGTGGTCAGGTCAGTGGCATGAAATAGTCTCTAAACCTAAACAGGGACCAGTGTCTTTCAAGAAAGGGTCAAGTAAACACATCAGAAAGTATGTGAGAATGGGTGAGATAGAGAGAGAGAGAGAGAGAGAGAGAGAGGAAAGGGACAACAGTTTGTCCTCTGAGGAGTAAAACAAGCAGTTTGCGAGGCTTTCTCTGCAGTGTGTGCATTTAAATGTTGTCTTTCCAAATTGGTAGGAAGGGGAAAAGCATGCTTTTTGTGTAAGTTATATTATCTATGATCATCTGTGAAAATGCTGTGTGCGGAATTCGCTCACTTTTAATTGCAGTTCAGGGAAAATAATTTTAATCATTATATGTATATTTCTCTAGGTTGGTTGATGGGGGTGTTGTCAATATTTTGCTAATTAGTTACCAAAACATATTTGAAGCTAAAAAGCAGTAAATTGATAATATCATGATAATCAGTAAGTATCTTTTAAGACGCAAGACGATGTGTTGAATGGATGAGTCGATATTTATCAGAAGGAAACCGGGGAGAGCGCCAGTCTCTTCCAAGGACAAATGGTATCTCCTTGTGATTCAGATCCATGCCACAAATTCACAAGAAGAATTTATGGGGTTCATCCTTAGGGCCATTTTCCAAGTTTTCACCAAGTTTTTTGTTAAAAGTTGGTGACATGTTTTTAGAAAAACCTTACTGAACATCCAACAGCTACAGGTAAGGGTGAACGCCTCCTTTATGAAAAGCTGTTAACTGAAATGTTGTGACGTAGTGAATTGAAAAGAAAATTCTCTGTGATCTGGCAGAAAATGATGGAGGTGATCAGCCTTAGTCCTCTGTCCCCCCATGTGAGAAAGACCACTGCTATGTGGGTCAACGTGAAGGTATCCTTTTGTCCCCGCATGTGAGAAAGACCACTGCTATGTGGGTCAGTGTGAAGGTAGAGTGCACCTCCCCTCCCTCCTCCCACCACCACCACGTCCCTTCCCTTCCCCCACCACCACCTCTGGAGAAAAAAAAAGTGTGCTTCACAGCGGCAACAGCATCTTTTTGTTTATGTTGATGTTGATCCTGCGCACTGGCTATGTATGCAGCAGGGTATCATTTTCGGGTCTTGCTTGTTCCTCTCTGTGAGTAAGAGAAATCATGAACATCTGGGCGGATTTGTGGAGCTGTTTTTCAAACGGTTAGACAAGGGTTGTGTGTAGGGGATCTGAAAGTGGTGTAGCTTTGTTAAGAGAAACTTCATCTTCACATAGGCAGACAACAGCATTAGAATTAGCAGGGTGTCTACGTTCCCTCTCAGGTGCAGAGTTCAGTGTTTACAGTCAGTGTGGGCTTACATTGCCTTAAACAGACCTGTTTACACATACGATTTGGCCATATTGTGTACAAAGGTTTGGTGGAAATACAAGGAATATGATGAATTAAAAAGATATATGTCAAAAAAAATTCTGGAGACGAACTTCTTGAGCGGTAATCGCACTTGCAGATTCTAACCATGGCGGATGCTTTCACCAAAAGAGTGACAGCTCTTGCTAACTTCCACATGCAAATAAAGATTAGGCAGTATCTCTTGCTTCAAACATAAAAAAAATCTGGTGAAAGATTGTGAGCTCATGCTAAAGTATGCTGATGAATAGGTTTGAAAATGATCTGTAATAGAAGGAACTTATTTCATCATAGTTTATGCAAGATCAGGTGGTTACAGCCGGGAAGATGGCTCTCTGGTGTGTTGGCAAGTACCCCCACCCGTCCCCCTCCCTCCCTCCACCTCCCACTTTTACAGAAACTTGGCATTTTGTACACACTGTAGAAAATGCGCCCATTCTTGTTGAAAAGTACACCAGTGGCAGTTTAAGAGCAGCTCTGATAGTTACTAGTGATGTAGTATTCCACCACTGTGATACAAACAATGCATGTGTGCTGCAGCGTGGTAAAAAATTTCTTGTTGGAACACTCCTATTTTGTAGAAAATGCTGTTATTTTGCATTTGGAATAGTCCAGTTTTCGCAGTGAACAGGTGTGCTGAAATCAGGATTTGGAATAGTCCCAATTTGGGGGGTAAACAGAAGTGCTGAAATCAGGATTAGGAATAGTCCGATTTGAGTGTGAACAAGTGTGCTGAAATCAGAATTTGGAATAGTCCAATTTCAGGAAAAACAGGTGTGCTGAAATCAGGATGTGGAATAGTCCAATTTCAGGGGTGAACAGGTTGTGAAATCCGGATTTAGAATAGTCCAATTTTAGGTAAACAGGTGTGCTGAAATCAGGATTTGGAATAGTCCAATTTCGGGGTAAATAGGTATGCTGAAATCAGGATTTGGAATGGGTCCGGTTTGGGGGGGTAAACAGGTGAGCTGAAATCAGGATGCTGTGTGCTGCATCATGCCTATCTGCCGCCAGTTCTGCAGACATCTGACTCCATCTTACTGGGTTTCCCAAGAATACTGGCGGCCATTTTTTTTTTTTTTTGTAATTATATCATCACAACTGAATAATATTATGAGAATTTCAGCTGCCTTGCAGGACTGAAGCATTTTCAGTGCATTTCAGCTTATAGCTATGGTTGTTTTGATGCTTGTGTGGGTAAGCAGGATTCACTTCGTGTTTGGGGGAGGGAGGGGAGAGGGTGGAAGACGGGGGTGAGGGAGGATGGAAGGGGTGAGGGGTAAGTCATCTGTGTATTTATGTGTTGGTGATTGACTTGCAAAGATCGGCATAATCTGGTCACCAAAGGTTGTGAATGAGATGAATGTGGAAAAAAGTTGGACTGCTTATCATTGGGATTTTTTTGTGGCTTGTTGCTTTTATTCTGGCTCAGGTAATTGACCAATTTATTCAAAAATTCCTAAACAATGCCCATGAATCCACAGAGAGAGACAGCTTGTGTGTGAATGCGCTTGTATTTGTTGATCCATATTCTGGTTGCAACTTTTATTCGTGTGCAATATGTACAAATATGTGACCACAGGTTTCCATATTACCATGGGTGTGTTGGCATCATCATATGAGTGGAACTGAAGTGCAACAGTCATATGTTCATTGTACTGGATTCAGAGTGTTTTAAAGATGTTTCGGTGACAGGAAATTTGTTTTAGTTCATATAAACAGTGTCATCATATTGATTACAAATATTGATGCCAATAAATGGTGCAAGTAGTGTGATTTAAGATTTTAAGTACTGTGTCTTGAAACTGTAAATATTTTTTTTTTTTTTTAAAGCATGAATTGATGAATGGTGAACAGATTGCAAGAAGTCAAATTGTGAATATATTTCTAAATGTTATGTCTGCGGGGCAAATGTCAAATGTTTATGTGATTTCAGATGTTGAATGTTATTTAATGACTTGAAATTAAAGAAAAAAATTGCCTTTGTCAAGTATGTCAGAAGAATATGAAATACTAGAAGTCTTGCTGTTCATACCTGTAAGCAACAACACATGCATATTATTATTGATTAGTATGCAATCTGTGACCTAGATATGCAACAACACACATGCACATTATTGTAGATTAGTCTGCAGTCTGTGACCTAGATATGCAACAACACATGCACATTATTGTAGATTAGTCTGCAGTCTGTGACCTAGATATGCAACAACACGTGCACATTATTGTAGATTAGTATGCAGTATGTGGCATAGATATGCAACAGCATATGCACATTATCATAGATTAGTATGCAAACTGTCACATAGATATGCAACAGCACATGCGCATTATCATAGATGGGTATGCAATCTGTCACATAGATATGCAACAACACATGGACATTATCATAGATTAGTATGCAATCTGTCACATAGATATGCACATTATTATAGATTAGTATGCGATCTGTGACATAGTCCTCCAACTGAGCTCTACTGTTCCCTTTGAAAAGAAATATAAAAACGGGTGAAATCTCAGGAGGAACATAACATATACACACATGCAAGTGTGCGTATGTGCATACATGCACACACACATATGTATATAGTTAAAAATGATGCTTTCTTGTTGCCCTGAGCTCCGCACTTTGTAGAATAGACTGAAGTAAAAAAATGGAGACAGTAAAATACAAGAATGAAAACAAACAGTCTTTTCATTTCTCAGACTTACATTTTTAACAAATGAAAATGAAATGTCATTGATTGTGAATTCCTATTCAGGTAAAAAAGAGGTCAGCTACTGTTGCATGCAAGGCAAAAATACACACCCATAGACCCTCCACACACACACACACGTGCGCGCACACACATACATATTTATACAAATACACATATATTCAATTGTAAAGAACGCTTGTTCTTATGTCTTAGATTGAAGATATAGGGGAAACATTCCATAGCTGCAGTGGTACATCATTCTGTCAAATGAACAGTATGTGCTTGAGTGGGTGAATGGGGAATAATAAATGCTTCTGAAAACCAGCTTTCAGCAAGCTTATAGTCTCCAAAGGTGGAAAATCTCAAAGGGAAGGAAAGTCACTAACATATCATAACTTCTGGTCAGATACCGGTAGTTTGAAACCTGATTGTTTTCTCCTCTGTGACCTCGAAAAAGCGCTACTAGGTCGATACTTAAGGTCTGCTTTTTTTTTTTTTTTTTTTTGTTTTTTTTTTTTTTTGGTTTTAAGCAGAGTGCCATCTCAGAGAAAGGCTGGTGTGCAATACCCTAGTATGTTTGTTTGAGTTTTCAAAAAAAAAAAAAAAAAATGTCACCAAAGAAGCTAAAAAAAAAAAAAAAAAAAAAAAATATCATGAAACAGCAAAACAACTACATTATCTTGTGAAAAGTAGAGAATATAAAGAGATAACCTCTTAAGACGCAAGTGCTGAGGGCCAGTTCTTGGAATGAATCCGCAAGGGACTGAACTACAATAAACTAATGAATTCCAAGGATAAGTAGCCGCCGACCACCATTCCAGCAACATACAGAGCTGCTTGGTGTTGCAATGACTGCAAGAAAAAATAGTCAATTATAAAGAAAGCTTGCACTTAGGGCTTAGATTGAAGAAATAGGGGGAGAAAAGCATTCATATCTGCAGTGGGTTGATAATTCTGCTTAACAGTATGTGCTTGAATGGGGCATAATAAATGCTTCTCAAAATGAGCCTTCAGCAAGCTTATAGTCTCCAAGGGGGAGACAATCTCCAAAGGGGAGGAAACTCACTAACATATAACTCCTGGTCAAATATCGGCATTTCGAAACCTGATTGTTTTCTCCTCTGTGACCTCGGAAAGTGCTAACTGGACTCCACTGCCTTTTCAGTTGTAAGCAGAATGCTATCCCAGGGTATTGCACACCAGCCTTTTCTGGGATAGCATTCTGCATACACCCCGACACACACGCATGTATTCAGACATACAAGCACCTTTGCACGTACAAGCCCAATCCACACACACGCACACACACACACACACGCACGCGCGCGCGCGCGTGCTCGCACGCATATACATGTACATATATGTATGTGGATATGTATATATATATATAAACAGTCAAAGATAAAAATCCAAACGAACAAGATTAAAATTTCCCGAATTTTCGGCTTTATTTGCCTTCGTCAGGGGTGGTACACACTGTGGCAGTAAAAAGCTGGCATTCTCTACCCTCAGTCCCTGATCACGAATGTATGCAGTTGGATAAAGGCATCTTAATTAAAATGTTTTAACTTTAAAATAAAACGTTGAGTATAAAACATCGCATCAATAGGAAACATGAAATTAGGATGGGAGTGAAGGGTGAGGGGGCCAAAAGGGTGCGGAATGAAAAACATATGGTTGGCTATAATTTTGATTGCCACCACGGATTACGACCTTGACATATGCAACGTGAGAGAGAGGAGAGAAAGAGAGAGCGTGTGTAAGGGGGGGGGCGGGGGGGGGGGTGGGGGGGGGGGGGGGGGGGTAAAAGGGGCCCCGGGGGGGGGGGGGGGGGGGGGGGGGGGTAGGGGGTGCAACACAACACGCTCGGAGGAAGCTGCCAAAAGGGGGGTGGGGGTGGGGGGGCGAGAGGAGGGGGGGTGTACCAGGTGAGAAACACCCTGTGTTACATGGGGGATGAAGGAAGTGTAACAAAAGGAGACCCACGCACGAGGAACTGTTATTGTTCTGGAGCTCACGTCAATGTGCACATGCTCACAAAACAACCCAAACGAACGCACGAGCGCCTGCGTAGACACACACACACACACACATACACACACACACACAGAGGACGGGGCAAATGATTGATATGATAGGGGGGGGGGGGGGGGGGGGGGGGGGGGGGGCGAGGGGGTGAAGAATGGAGGGCGAAGAGGAGGGTTGGGGGGGGAGGGGGTGGGGGGGGGGGGGGGGGGGGGGGGGGGGGGGGGGGGGGGGAGAGGGCCGAGAGGGGATAAAGGGGGGAGGGACAGAGACAGGGGGGGGGGGGGGGGGGGGGGGGGGGGGGGGGGGGGGGGGGGGGGGGGGTGGGGGGGGGGGTGGACACGATGGACATCTAGAAACAGCAAACAGAGATATAGGGATAGGCCAGAATAAACCAGAGGAGTGGGGGGAAGGTTAGGAGGAGTTTCTAGGATATATAATTAGACCTTTAGGGGAGTTAGAGGGGTAGGAGAGATAGGAGAGATAGAAGCAGAAAATACTTGGGGGGGGGGGGGGGGGGGGGGGGGGGGGGGGGGAGTGCTGGGGTGGGATAGTGGAAAGATGTGTTGGAGAGGGAGGGGAGAGGTTTAAAGGAGGATAGGAGGAGGGGAGGGGATTAGAGACGGGGTAAGGGGTGGGGAAGGGGTGAGGGGAGCGGGGATCAATTGTGATAATGCAGAGACAGAGGGCAGGAACGTCAAGGAGGGGGAAAGGAAGGGGAGGAAAGGAAAACGTGCTGACTGACTACACATTCCCTACATCATTTCCAACATCATGTATATATCGTAGACATACTCAAATTCCACCATCTCGTCAAACATTGCTGTAATGCATACAAAACGTTCACCAATTACACAAGTACAGTACACACTTATGCATGCGCTCACACATAATCACACACACACACACACTCGCATGCATACTACACACACACACACACACACACACACCACACACACACACACACACACACACACACACACACGCATATGCATACACAGACACATACACACAAATACACACACACACATGTGCGCGCGCCCACATGCGCCCCGCACACACACATACACACACGCGCGCGCGCGCACACACACACACACACACACACACACACACACACACACATCTGCCTGACGGCATAAGATATAATCATTGGCAGGGAAATATACAGATAGACTGTGGTAACCAAAAAGGAGAGGTATTACTCAAGGCTGTTGAGGCCAAAGGGATAAATAGTTCTGAGTTTGTCATCCAGAATTTTCCCCTTGGAATCTAATATTATACTCATTTGAAAATACTTTTTCTATGGGTCCCACCCCACATTATACATTGCATATCCTGAAAGTGTGTGTGTCTGGCAGTGTTTGAAATGGTGAGCGATGTGTGATGTGCCTGTGTTCTTTAAATTGTGTGATCTATGTAAATAAATCTAGTTTTGAGGGCATTTTTTTGGTTTCCCCAACATATTGCGCATTCTTACAAGAGCGACCAGAACAACAAATAAATCACATTGGCAGTGTGACACGACATATAATGTCTGATTTGGAAAGTCTCTCTCCTGTGACTTCACTCTGAAATCTGGAAGTGCTGATTAAATGTTCTCTGCACAAAACACAAGATTTGTCACATTTTCCAGCTTCCTGGGTCTGGCTGCCAGAGGTGCTGAGTGGGAGAGATGATGGCATCAGGATGCTCCTGAGTGTTCTCGGTATCCGCTCCCCCACCAGCGGGACCTCAGGAACTGCCTTCACCATCCTTGGGCTGGTGTGGAGAAGGCTCTGGTACTCCTGCAGCCATTTGCGCAGGGGGAGGATTAGAGGGATTATGGGTCACAATAAAAGGGACTCTATTAGAGGTGGTATGGGTTTATATTGAAGCGTTTCTGTCCTGGGTGTGTAGAATGAACTCGGTTTATAGCAGCTTGAATGATATCATTAGGAGAGAAACATAGTAATTTCTGTACACCTTTTCAGAAAATCTGAAAGAAGGAAGTGAACAAGTACGGCGTGCTCGGAGGAAAAAAGACTGTCAGGGATGTTTTTCTTTGCAGTGTTGGGATGGCAGGAGTTGAAGTGGAGATAGGCGTGTGAGAGTCAGTAGGTTTATAAAACATGTCGGTTTCCAGGTATCCATTGCGCAGTTTTATAGTTAAGTCAAGAAAGGATATTTCAGAAGAGGATGTCCTGAACTGTAAAACTAATAGAGGGATGGACAGAGTTGATAGACTGACTCAAGGTGTGTAAGTGGTCTGCTGAACCTATCCACAATAGAAAAATATCATCAATAAATCTACGCCAGAAGTCACTGGGAACAGGCATAGGTGCGTTGTTAAGTAGGGAAGCTTCTAGCATCCCCATAAACAGATTAGCGATGGCGGGTGCCATTGGTGTGCCCATTGCTGTTCCAGATAACTGTTTATAAACCTTACCTTCAAAATGGAAAAAAAAAAAAAAAATACTCATGAGAACATGTTGGGCAATATTGATTAGGTACTTAGCAGGGGGGATACTGATATCATGATAGCGGGACAGAAAGTAACGAAGTGTGGTCTCTATATCTGGGTGGGGGGGGGATGTTAGTATATAAACTAACAACGTCGATAGCGACGAGTCGAGTTTGGGGGGGAAGGGACCGTATTTGGTGTTGAGATCTTGCAAGATGTTGAGCATATGAGTGGTGTCTTTAACGTGGCTGGGCAGATCAGTCACAAAGCCCTGCAACCAGCTGTCCATTAATTTAGATCACTTCTGTGTGGGCCCTCCAACTCCAGATACTATAGGACGGCCGGGGGGGGGGGGGGGGGGGGGGGGGGGGGGGGGGGGGGGGGGGGGGAATTTGGGGCAAAGTATAAAATAGGGGGGGGGGGAACGACATATACTAATTTGAGGTAAAATAGATGGGCCCATTTGTAGGTATTTATCATCAATTTATTTAAGGGCATTGAGATCTTTAACGATGGTATTGGATTGTCTAGCAATGCTTATCGTGGGGGTCTTTCTCTACCTGTAATTAATATTGGGGGTTGTTCAGTTGTCTCTGGGCTTCATCGATATAGTCATTGGTGTTTTGGGATGACTATCGCCCCACCCTTGTCAGCCGTGCTAATTCTAATACTTCTATCTAAAACGAGCTGGCGTAGCTCACGGAGAGCCTTTCTTTCTGTCTTCTTCAAATCATCCTTGAGTTGTTTGGATACATTGTAAGTGAAGACGCGATCAACGAGGGACTCACAGTAACTGTCTAAAATCTTATCTCTCCTGAAGGTGGTTTATAAAAACGTTGTATTGTAAAATTTGGGTGGTGGGTCTTGAGAGCCATCCTTAGAATAAAACCAATTCCAATTCAGAAGTCTCAGCCCACTTGACATTCAACTAAAAGTTGGTGGTCCAGCGTTCTGGGGGTGGGGGCAAAACTTTCGTCCCAGTGCAAGGACCGCAGCTGCTCCTCTGTGATGTTCACGCTGGAGAGGTTGATCACGTTGGTAGGTTTGCCCCACTGTGATGCATTTCTCTTCCAAAAACCGGCGGCATTTCCTACGACTGGTGGTTCTTGGAGAAGTGCTGAACAGTTAGTGATAAGTTCTCCTGTGTAACACACGACATCCGGAGGACTGCAGTTTCTTACTCTTAGTCCTGTTGTATTTCAATTCTGGCATTATTTAAAAATGTGTGGTGTTTAAAACACAAGACTGATTCAAAATGCTGATAGTCTAACGACTGCTGGAGTATATATATATATATATATATATATATATATATATATATATATATAATGTGGTGTGTGTGTGTGTGTGTGTGTGTGTGTGTGTGTGTGTGTGTGTAAGCATTAAAATGTAATTTAATATAACTTTTTTATCAGATGCCGCTCCCCAATTCAGTTGAGCACTTTTTAAAAATTGTTGTTGGTTAGCAAAAACCATTACACACACACACACAAACACACACACACACACCACACACACACACACACACACACACACACACACACCACACACACACATGTTATACATACAGAAATATACATGTATGTATATTTATATGTGTATAAACTGTATATATCTACAGAGAGAGAGAGAGAGAGGAGGGAGAGAGAGAGAGGGATGAGGGAGAGAGAGAGAGAGAGAGAGAGGAAGGAGAGAGAGAGAGGGAAAGAAAAAGGGCGAACAAAAAAAAAAAAAAAATGAAAAAAACAAAAAGAAACGCAAATTTGTTGGCGGACGAAATTAGCTCGATGGCCCAACTGAGATAGACAGGAGACAGAAGAGAGACACAGGACAGAGAGACAGACGAGGTCGAGAGAGAGAGAAAAGAGAGGGGTGGGGGGAGAGAGGAGAGAGAGAGAGGGGGGGGGGGGGGGGAGGGGGGAGGCAGGGGGGGGTTGATGGAAATGATAAAGACAGAGAGTATAAAAAAAGGGAGATAGATACACAAAAGGGACGGCCAGGCCGGATATTAAAATTGCAGTGTGTGGAAGTGGACACCACACAACATAAACGCACTTAAAATTACTAAAATTACTTCCTCTCCCTTCTCTCCTCTCCCTCTCTCTCTCTTCCTCTCTCTCTCTCTCTCTCTCTCTCTCTCTCTCTCTCCTCTCTCTCTCTCTCTCTCTCTCTCTCTCTCTCTCTCTCTCTCTCTCTCTCTCTCTCTCAGAG
>JADBJO010014734.1:25000-32500 GCA_016801955.1 Conus betulinus
AATGTCTTTGGTAGTTTCCTGGCTTTAAAAAGCTAGGTTAGCAGCGGGGCAAGATGGGAGGCGGGGGTGGGGGAGGGGAAAGGGATGGCGGTGGGAGGTTGATTCAGAGTCAACATCCCCTTGAAGTCCTTCAAATGAGAGTTTAAACGTGGTTGCCGCTGTGAAATAAAACACACATTGAAAAACAAAGAAACCAACAAACAGACAGTATCTGTGTGCCCTCAAAATCCCATTCCGTCCTCAGATAAGTGTGAGTATTGTGAGATGGTGTGATGCTCTCTCTCTCTCTCTCTCTCTCTCTCTCTCTCTCTCTCTCTCTCTCTCTCACGCAACACACACACACACACACACACACACACACACACGCACGCACGCGCGCGCGTGCGCGCGCGCCTGCACTCTGTGACACCATCTCTGAAGAGGAATATGGCTACCTACATGTTGGGGTAAGAGAACCGGTCCACGTATGCAAAAATAAAGAAGAAGAAGAACAACAGCAACAACGACAACAACAACAGCAACAACAACAAGACGCGGCCAGTATATGCCACAGTGACAAAGGCATCGTGTGGAAAGGACGCCCTGTGCATAGGAAGCGAAAGACCCAAGGGTTGTCGGTTCGAGTTTCCCACAGAACATCTTTCCCTCCATGTCTCCGTTACACCCTTACTGCTGTTTTCCATGCTAGTCCCAAACGACAAAGGACACCCCACTGCCAAAGCCACAATCCCAACCCTCCCAGAATGCACCACAGACGGATGTCTGTGTCGACGCCCTTTACCACCACTAGCGTTGGACAGCCGAGGACGGAAAACGAAAGACCCACACAGCACAACACAAAGAAAAGTCCAGCAGGGGAAATGATTGCACGCGGCTTAACAGTCGGTAAAGGTGGCAATGACACATTCGCCCACATCCATCTCATCATAACCAGCAGTTCAGTAGACGGGCGGAAAAAAAAAAAAACCGCCACCGTTGCATGACACATCAGCGGAGAGCTGTGGGGCGCAGCAGTTTGTGAGTGTGTGAGTGTGTGTGTGTGTGTGTGCAGTGCACCTACATCAACGGTGCAGGTTTTGAACCAACGCTGTGTTCATTCTTTGCTCTCCCTCTCTGTAGTCCCAACAAGACAACCACAGCCTGCTGCTTTCTTTGCAGGAGGCCAAGGTGAAGTGGCTAGTGTTTGGATTCGGGACATCTCGTTCAGTGTTCGTCAGTCCGTCCGTCCGTCTGACACTCAACACGTATTCAGCGACGCTGGGTGAAGTTGTGGAGGTTGTGGCAACGACTGCTGGTATTGGATGGGGGCCACAGAGGAAGCGCGTGCGGCTCTGTAGGCTGGCACTGGGTCCACTGCCCCCGTCGCAGGTATGTTCGGTGTTTGGCTTTCTCTTTTAAAAACACCCACATCTTTGTCGTCGTCTCGTCGTTCTCGTCGTTGTCGACGTAGTCGTTGTCAATACGCGTGCTGCCTGTCTACCTGTTTTCTTCTTTTTCTTCTTCCGTCCAGTTAATAGTATCCTTTCATCATCATCATCATCATCATCATCATCATCGTCGTCGTCGTCGTCAACATCAATCATCTTCTTCTTCTTTTCCTCCTCCTCCTCCTCCCTCTCCTCCTCCCCTCCTTCTCCTCCTCCTCCTCCTCCTCCTCCTCCTCCTACCACTGCTGCTTCCCTCCTTTCCTCTTCCTCTTCTTCCCACTTCTCCCTCTTCTGTCCTCTTTTCTCCCTCTCTCGCTTTTCTACTTCTTCCTTTCCCGTTCCTCTTCTTCCCACTTCTCCCTCTTCTGTCCTCTTTTCTCCCTCTCTTGCTTTTCTACTTCTTCCTTTCCCGTTCCTCTTTTTACCCCTCTTTTCCCTTCCCATTCCTCTTTTTACCCCAGGTCTTCCTTTCCCATTTCACTTTTTACCCCTTCTTTCTTTCCCATTCCTCTTTTTACCCCCACTTCTTCCTTTCCCATTCCACTTTTTTACCCCACTTCTTCCTTTCCCATTCCACTTTTTACCTCACTTCTTCCTTTCCCATTCCACTTTTACCTCACTTCTTCCTTCCCATTCCTCTTTTTACCCCATCTCTTCCTTTTTCTCTGCCTCATCCTCCCCATTCCTCTCTTAGACTCTGAATTAATCTAATCTAGAGTAACGTGTCCGATATGAGACAAAAGACAGGACAGCACAAAGACTTTTATTTCAAATTTCCCAGAGAGGATGCATGACAAAAATACTACATTTTATGTAATTTTATCAAAACTTCGTAAATATAGAATACAATTTCGTTAAATTTCTTTATGGAGGAAGTGAAAAAACAGGGCAGGGGAGGGGTGGGGGTGGGGAGGGCAACATAGAAGAAAATATTACTTAATCGTACAGTATGAATCTGAAAACCATTTATGATTATTTTCAGAGATGTTACAAATTCTATTACTTTAGGTGTGCTCTTGCTGTTAATCATAACTGTTTTAGAGAATTCATTTGTAAACATTTCGTAAATAAATGTCATATCGCAGCAAGTGAGCTCGCAAGAGATCTCAAAGTTAGGCCAATCCATCCTCCCAGTCAAGGAGGCTACAGAACAGATGAAAGTAGATGGGGAAAACGCAGCTGCGTTCATTTTTGAAGTATATGAAGGGCTCCAAAGAAAGGATGAAACACTGGCTGCAGCAATGGACTTAGAACATGCATGCAGCAGAGTGCAGTTTTCGCTCCTCATGGAACTACTTCTTAGCTGTGAGCTCAGTGGGACATTTCCATGATGGATTGCAGCAGCACTTCAGGAGCTAACCGTCACACTACGAGTTGGAGACTGGATGTTTGAACTTTCATGAACCATCTGTGGGATTACCTCAAGAGTCTCCTCTCTCCCCTTTTTTGTACAATGTTAATACTAAAAGCCTTTTAGACCTCAATAGAAACGGAAAAGCCCGAGTGTTTGCACAAACAGATGACGGTCTGATCTACAGAATATCAAACAATGCTCAAGAAAGAACAAAAGCAGTTCAGTAGCAATTGAACAACATTGCTCAGTGGTGTCAAGAAACTGTATTGTCCATCAACCCATCCAAAGCTAATACATTGGCCTCTCAACAACACGTTAGGAAAATTACCCTCGCTAGTTTCCTTCAGTGGAACACAAATTGAATCAACTGACAACTTGCAATACATGGGTATAAGCTTTGATTGCTGACCTTTGGAAAACGTGTTACGAAAAGGGTACTTAAATGCAAACAGGACCTGGGGGTGATGGCAGATGGAACGTGTGTGATGTGGGTGATGGCAGATGGAACGTGTGTGATGGAGGTGATGGCAGATGGAACGTGTGTGATGGAGGTGATGGCAGATGGAACGTGTGTGATGGGGATGATGGCAGATGGAACATGTGTGATGGGGGTGATGGGGGGTGATAGCAGATGGAACGTGTGATGGAGGTGATGGCAGAGATGGAACGTGTGATGGAGGTGATGGCAGATGGAACGTGTGTGATGGGGTGATGGCAGATGGAACGTGTGTGATGGGGGTGATGGCAGATGGAACGTGTGATGGGGGTGATGGCAGATGGAACGTGTGTGATGGAGGTGATGGCAGATGGAACGTGTGTGATGGGGGTGATGGCAGATGGAACGTGTGTGATGGGGGTGATGGCAGATGGAACGTGTGTGATGGGGGTGATGGCAGATGGAATGTGGTGATGGGGGCGATGGCAGATGGAACGTGTGTGTGGGGGGGGGGGGGGGGGGGGGTGATGGCAGGGTGAACGCGTGTGATGGGGGTGATGGCAGGTGGAACGTGTGGTTGCGTGCGTCATTTGTTCCATGTGCTGTTGTGGAGGAAAGGGAAAGAGGTGGGAAGAGAGGTGGTATGTCTGTTCGTCCACTTATTGGTTAAATCTATTTACCCCCCCCCCCCTCCCCCACACGCACACTCACTTTTTTTTAACTTACCGTACGACTGCATTTTAGTAACAAGTTTTTTTTTTACTTTCTTTTCGTCTTTTTTTTTTGCTAGTGTTCTTGTTGCTATTGTACAACAACAACAACAATTACAATAACAACAACAACAAAAATACTACTACTACTACTACCACTACTGCCGCTGCCACTGCTGCTGCTGCTACTACTACTACTACTACTACTCATGATCATGATCATGATCATCATCATCATCATCACACCACCACCACCACCACCACCACCACCATCATTATCTACTAGTAGCAGCAGCAGAAGCAGCAGCAGCAGTAGAATTATTTTTACTGTTATAATTTTCATCCCAATAAGTATTATATTCATCACTATCATTTAAATTTTCCTTACCATCATCATTGTTGTTGTTGGAGTCATTGATCAATTGTAATGATGCCATGTACCGAATAGTATTTCTTCATAAATAATTAAACGCGCGCGCACACACACACACACACACACATATATACACACACATGTTTACACACATTCATGTGCTTGCTTGCACTTTCACATTTACGCATATGCGCACGCGTGCACACACACACACACACACACACACACACACACACACACACACACACACGACTATGACAGTGACACAGACAATGTTAGGTAGATACCTGAGGTCTGATAAGCACGTTGGGAAAAATGCGCAGGTCTGACGTCCAGTAAGTGGTGTCCATGAGGTCTTTGTCTGACATCCTTTCACCTGAGTTATTAATGTATCTGTCAGCTGGTGTCCATCAGATCTTTGTCTGACATCCTTTCACCTGAGTTATTAATGTATCTGTCAGCTGGTGTCCCATCAGATCTTTGTCTGAAATCCTTTCACCTGAGTTATTAATGTATGTATCAACTGGTGTCCATCAGATCTTTGTCTGACATCCTTTCACCTTGGGTATGAATGTATGTATCAGCTGGTGTCTATGAGATCTTTGTCTGAAATAATTTTACATGAGGTATTAATGTATGTATCAGCTGGTGTGTCCATGAGAGCTTTGTCTGAAGAGCTTTGTCTGAAACCCTTCCATCTGAGGTATTAATGTGTGTATCAGCTGTAAATTCTGCGCAGTGTGGTCTCGTAGCTTACCAGTTCTGTACACAGTGATGAAACTCAAACTGAAACTGAAAAACTGGACACGTGAAGACCAAACGAATGTGGTCATACATCTCGCCAGTACTGATTTATTTTTTTTTTACGTTCTTTCACTAATACCTCGTTGTCTTCCTCTGTGCAGATGAAATCGGTGGTTTAAAAAACCTCACATGTATAAAATGGAAATCAAGCAGTATCTTGAAATGATCTTTAAGCAATACTACGCCTTGCAGTAGTTTATGTAACAGGAAATATCAGAATCCAAATCAGAAAACCACTGGTGGATATACTGATCTTTTTAAGTTCAAGTAATCTGTACTTTCATTTTTTTTTTAGAGAAAGATAGATTGAACTTTACCACTCACAGAGTTCATTCACAATTACATTTGAAGTTTTATGAAGGAAGTCACGTTGAGTCAAACAGGTGCCTTCCCAAGTTCATTCACAATTATATATACGACACAACGTAACATTGAGTCAAACATATACACTGTTTGTGATTAATGGATAAATCTATATGTAGTATTTCACAGTTTTCCTCTATGATCAATATTCACTAATTTTAACCAGAAAGTTTACATTTCTATCTTTCGTCTGCATTTCTAAAAGGGATTGTCCTGTCCTACAGCATATGCCATACAATACAATGAATATCGATTTCATCTTGTATTATCATATATATATATATATATATATATATATATATATATATATATATTTTCTAACTAGCTTTGTTATTGATGGGCACTAAACTTCGCATCCATATCACAGTATGGGGACAATTACTCCCTCAAACAGTTCAAGTATAAAGTCTAAAAATATCTTTTTCTTCACAATTTCTCGAATGTTCAGAAACGGTTCCTAAAGCTCATCAAACAATCGTTTCACTGCTAAATAAAACTTGTAGCTGTGTTGGTACCCAAATACTGAAAGACAAAAACAACCGCGTTGATTCGTTCTCTATGCCGAAAATGGTGGGACATTCAGGATTTAACTACCATAGTTTTTGCGAGCATTGAATCGTGAACTTCTGTTTTTAACATGCCCTGACTTTGTGTAAGCCTATACAGGTTTCAACGGTGGCAACTGACTTAATGTTTCTTTTTGGAGATATTCGCATTCCCATTTTTCATTCTTATTCCTATATATTCGTTTTAAAAACGATGCACCTGTGGCATTTTTTTACCATGAACAGTCACTTAGACTTGAACGGTCGGAAAGGAGTTGTGTCCGCTGTGTCTGATCTTCGGTGGCAACGTACACAACAGCAGACACGCGCATGGCCTCCCTTCGGGAAGTAATTATTTACATTTTATAATCTGTATACAAAGTAATCAAACACGGCATCGAGGGGAAAAAAAAACAACTGTGGGCAAATAAGAAACAAGTCTGGTAATCTACAGACTTAGGCTGTGTCATGTAATGTGAAAGTAAAAAAAAAACAGAAGAAGTAAAGAAACCACTGCTGTGGCTTCCATGTCCATGAGATCGTGTCACATGTTGTCAATGAACATGGCGGCCATTCGTGCTAAGTGGAATCCACAGCTTAATAGCAATCACTTCGTTCATCGTGTCACGTGTTGTCAATGAACATGGCGGCCATTCATGCTAATTTAGATCCACAGCTTAATAGCAATCAACTTCGTTCATCGTGTCACGTGTTGTCAGTGAACATGGCGGCCATTCGTGCTAATTGAGATCCACAGCTTAATACCAATCAACTTCGTTCATCGTGTCACGTGTTGTTAATGAACATGGCGGCGATACGTGCTTAATGGAATCCACAGCTTAATAGTTATCACTTCGTTCCAGTGTCAAGTTTTATTAGGCCTGATGACAACCCAGTCCACCCCACATACAGCTTTTACATGGGCTGTAATCAAACAAGTAAAACAAACAAAAAAAAAACTTCGCTCGCAGGCATGCACACACGCACGCACCCCCCCACACCCCCCTCCCCTAACACACACACACACACACACACACACACACACACACACACACACACACACATTCTGAAAAACAAACAAGCAGCACAAACGGCCATAGCATGACAGTTCAAGTGTTAACACCCTTCGGCACATTAGGTCGTACAGCGCGCGCCAGCCTATTCCCTTAGTTTTGTCACTGTTAGAAAAAAAAAAAAAAAAAAAAAAAACAGCGTAAAAAATCATGTCAATTCCGCCGAGCTAGATTAAAAAGCCATACGGGCAAACTGCATTACACTACGGACAGCCGCTATCCACCCAAACAGCGTGTCAAAGTCCAGCGCTTAACTGTCTGTTAACAGTGAAAAACAAAAAAGCTGACATGTCATCAGCTGCTGTCAGAGGAAATTAATGAGTTGCCTGAAACAAACAGCAGGAACACGGCCCACACACAAAAAAGAAGAGGAAGAAGGGGGAAAAAAAAAGAAAAAAAGGGAGAAAATCGACGT
>JADBJO010014734.1:37500-42500 GCA_016801955.1 Conus betulinus
TGACATGGGAAACGACTGAATGATATTGACTGACTGACATGGGAAACGACTAAAGGTAGCGCCCAGCAGGCAGCTGATCTGTCCGCCCTTGGGGCGAACAAGAGCGTGGATTAGCTTCAAAATGAGGGGACTGCGAGCGGAAATCGAAACAAACTTAAAGTAAAGATGACTATGACGCTGAACGAAAGAGATAAACACATTGCACGACAAAACACCACGCATGCATCCATCTGGCGCCCACTTTGAGGAGAAAAGTGATTGTTCGTTTTTTTCTTTTTCACTGTCTTGAATGTTGTTTTCTTGCCTGAAGAAGACCGAAGACGTCGAAACGCGTCGTTTTTTTTTTTTTTATCATGTAATTTGTTTATCTCTCTTTCGTTTGGCGGATTAGTAATTTTTGTTTTAAGTTTGACAACGTGGATTGTACAACCTTGGCCATGGTCTCTAAGCAAAGACAGGCGCTGTGCAAGTACTCTCAATAAGAATAATGACAGACTCTCAATAGAATATGAGACTCTCAATAAGAATAATGACGGACTATCGTCACCGTTGAGGCGGATAACGCTAGCCATTCCAGTTACTTTTCAATCTCTATTTTAAAAAACGCAAAGGAAATATTTTAGTGTAACAAAAGGTACGTTAACAGAGCTTTTATCGGCAATTAGACATTGTAAAATGGACAGCTGCTGTCCACCTAGGGCCACGTTTACTGTCTGTTGTCAGATTATAACAGAGAAAGGAACGTTATAGGTTTTGAACACAGAGAAAAGTAATGTCAGAAATGGTGATAAGCACAGGGGGGTGGGTAGAGAAGGGTGTGATGGCTTACTGTTCTTGGTTTCTTTCTAAGTTAAGTGAGTGCAGGCGGGCACTGTCTTGTAATTTGTTTGTTTCGTTCGGCAGCACAGTAATTTTTCTTTTAAGTTAATGCTCTTGGTTTTCGGCTGATGATGATTCCATGACATCATCATCATCATCATCATCATCAACAACAACAACAAACAACAACAACAACAACAACAACAACAACAACACCCTTGTAATCATCACTCACGTCTGCGTCACAATCTCCAGCGGCACCGTCGTAGTTTTCGCGTAAGTCATCCCTGTTTTGAGACGATTAACGATGGCGATCGATGTTCATTTCGATCTGTCTCACCCTCATCCTGTTCGTTGTTGTCGTCGTCGTCTTTCTTCTCGTTCGTTTTTCTTCGTCTGTCAGTCTGCGTTCTCCCCATCCTTCTCCTCTTCTTTGTCGTCATTATGTTGCTTCGCTCCTTCTCTTGTCATTTATCTAGCTGTACACCTCCTTTCCTCCTCCTTCTCCTCTCATTTATTTTGCTGTATCTCCTCCTTCTCCTCTTCGTCCTCCTCCTCTTCTCTTTCTCTTTCCTCCTTGTCATTTTATTTTTCTCCCCGTCCTCCTCCTTTCTGTTGTTGTTGTCGTCGTCTTCCTCCTACTTTTGTTGTTGTTGTTGTTGTCGTCTTCTGCCTCCTTTCTGTTGTTGTCGTCATCTTTCTTCCTCCTCCTTTCTGGTTGTTGTTGTCGTCGTCTTCCTCCTCCTTTCTGTTTGTTGTCGTCGTCTTCCTCCTCCTTTCTGTTGTTGTCGTCGTCTTCTCCTCCTCCTTTCTGTTGTTGTCGTCGTCTTCCTCCTCCTTTCTGTTGTTGTCGTTGGCTTCTTTCTCCTCTTCCACTGGTTCTTCCTATCATTGATGACTTCCTCCGTTCTTCTGTCCTTCTTTCCCGGGCTCTTCTTCTCATTGATGACTTCCTCCATTCTTCTGTCCTTTTTTCCCGGGCTCTTCTTCTCATTGATGACTTCCTCCATTCTTCTGTCCTTTTTTCCCCGGGCTCTTCTTCTCATTGATGACTCCTCCATTCCATCTTCTGTCCTTTTTTTCTGGCTCTTCTTCTCATTGATGACTTCCTCCATTCTTCTGTCCTTTTTTCTCTGGCTCTTCTTCTCATTGATGACTTCCTTCCTCCATTTCAGTCCTCTGTCCTTTTTCTCTGGCTCTTCTTCTCATTGATGACTTCCTCCATTCTTCTGTCCTTTTTTCCCTGGCTCTTCTTCTCATTGATGACACCCTCTATTCCTTTGTCCTTTTCTATGGCTCGCGCTTTTCATCCTCATCCTTCCTCGCCTTCTGTTACTCAACCAACTACGATGTTGATCAGGGAGAGTTTAGATTCTGCTGCCATTTCTTTCTTCCTGTTAATCAAAGGACTTTCAACATTGCTGTTCTATGCATTAGGACTTTCAACATTGCTATCCTATGCATGAGGAAGAAGGTAAGGACAGGACGTAAATAGACAAGGTTTCCTTTATGACCTATGACCCCTAACGACAACATTGATCTGCTCAGTATCGAGCATAACGTGGAGCCTGAAACTGAATTAGAGACTAGATCATTTTAACTTTGTCACGTTTTTTCATCTCTTTTTCTTCTATTCATAGACATCAAGATATATTTCGGGCAACGTATTTCGCTTAATAGATCTATTTCGGGAAAACAAATTAGGCAAAGCTAATGCCTGCCTTTTCGTTTAAAATAGAGTTACCATTTCTTAATCTATGAGTCAAACAAAGAGATCCAGAGAGTAAAATATTTGACTGAAAGCGCACACCAGAATACTAGTCAGGCTCACGTGTCACGCCCACGTTTTGTCATTTTCTCTTTTTGATTGAACTGTTAAGCTGACTGATGTGACGACATTGTTTGGGGCGTGCCCACCAGCGTCATCCGTGTCATGAAAAAAGCAAAGTCACTCTCGCTGAACGGGAGTTCTCACACAGATTACGTCCCTTGTGTATATTTCCGAACATCTTATTGCAGGCACTTATCACCAGATGAATTCCGACGGGTCTCTCTTCTAGTCACAAGAAATTACAGAAATAGACGAATCACTTCTCTCTCTCTCTCTCTCTCTCTCTCTCTCTCTCTCTCTCTCTCTCTCTCTCTCTCTCTCTCTCTCCTCTCTCTCCACACTCACACCTATCTCTCTATCTATCTATCTATCTATCTATCTATCTATCTATCTATCACTACTACCTACACACACACACACACACACACACACACACACACACACACACACACACACGCATATATATATATATATATATATATATATATATATATAAATATATATATATAATATAAATATAAATGTAAATATATTTATACACACACATATACATGTGTGTGTGTGTGTGTGTGTGTGTGTGTGTGTGTGTGTGTGTGTGTGTGTGTGTGTGTGTTCATCAGATGAAGAAACAGAGATGCAGCAAAAAAAGAGAATTTCAAACAATGCAGTTTTTGATTTAGCTTATTTCTGTCCTAAACCCACTGCATCTTTTACACACACAAAAGAAACGTTGCTTTCAAAGGCAACAAGCCAAAAAAAAAAATCGTTTCTAACCGCTATCACCCCCCCCCACACACACACACACACACACACACACATATTCACCGAAGAAAAAAGCGTAGTCTGATTGAACCTTAGATATTTATATTAGCGCACCGCCGGAAACAACAACAACAACAACAAAACTGTGGACAAACGAATCACAAGACAAAACACGACGCCTTTCGACCTCTTAGGTCTTCTTCAGGCAAGAAACACAACAATGAGGACAACGAAAATGAACGAGCAATCACTTACTTTCATCCATTTCAGCGCAAGATAGGCGTTAAATCAAACGTAGTCTATTTGGTTGGAAGAATTGAACGGATTTTTTTCTCTTTATAACCCAGTGTTTCCGACACGCATTCGTCTCGTCTATTTGTATGTGTGCTATGGGAATTGGTAGACCATTTGTATTTTGTGCTAGGAGAAGGAGTGCCATTAGTAGCACCGGTCTGGTGTAATGGGCATGGAAGGGGTATCATCAGGGGGGGAGACAAATGTACTTTTCTTGGTTTTCGTTCATGATGATGTGTTGACTATGATGATGACAACCTTAATGATCATAGTGACGATGACAACGGCAACGACGACGACTATGACGACGACGGCGACGACGACGACGACGACGACGACGATGATCATGATGATAATGATGACGACAACGATGACGACGACGACGATGATGATAACTATGATATTGATGATGATATGATGATTGTGACGACGACGACGACGACGACGACGACGACGATGATGATGATGATGACGATGACGACGACGATGATGATGACGATGATGATGGTGAGGATGATGAGGAGGAGGAGAGGATGAGGAGGAGGAGGAGTAGAATGGTGAGGATGATGATGATGATGAAGGTGAGGATAATGATGATGGTGGTGGTGATGATGATGATGATGATGATGGTGATGATGATGATGATGATGACACAACAGGTGGGCTGGCTAGTTTCCATGGACCGGCAGAACCTGGGCTTTGCGCTGCTGCTGATTTTGATAGCCATCGGATTCGCAGTGGCCTCCCTTAGTGAGAGCTACCGCGTGTTGGCCAATACACAGGCGCTACTGCTACAGCAAGGCAGGGCTTGGGACCTGTGGGCGGTGAGTGTCTTCTTCTTCTTCTTCTTCTTCATCATCATCATCGTCGTCGGTCGTCGTCGTCGTCGTCGTCGTGTCGTCATCGTCATCATCATCGTCGTCATCGTCGTCGTCGTCGTCGTCGTCGTCGTCGTCGTCGTCGTCGTCGTCTCTCGTCTTCGTCGTCATCATCATCATCATCATCATCATCATCATCATCATCATCATCATGATCATGATCATCATCATCTCATCTTCTTCTTCTTCTTCTTCTTTTTTTTTCTTCTTTCTTCTCTTCTTCTTCTTCTTTCTTCTTCTCTTCTTCTCTTCTTCTTCATCATCATCATCATCATCATCATCATCATCTCATCTTCTTCATCTTCTTTTTTCTTCTTCTTCTTCTTCTTCTTCTTCTTCTTCTTCTCCTCCTCCTCCTCCTCCGCCTCCTCCTCCTCCCCCCCCCCCCTCTCCTCCTCCTCCTCTCTCCTCCTCCT
>JADBJO010014735.1:0-7500 GCA_016801955.1 Conus betulinus
GAAAAAGCGAATACACGAGCATAGAATAAGGGCGTGCACCAGCAATATTTCCATGTCAGGTCCCTATCCCCGATCTTCCAAGACATACGACGAGGGTGAATGAGTGAGGGGTAAAGAGGAAGGGAAGGACGGCTGCTAAATTGACAGTCCCTAAGGAAAGTAGCGCACGTGGTAACTGTATAGAAGGACATTTATTTTAAGGTTTAGAAATATGATGTTACACTTTTTTATCTCCAAGAAACACCCTCTGTCTCGTCTCTGTCTGTCTGTCTGTCTGTCTGTATGTCTGTCTCTCACTCTCTCTCTCTCACTCTCTCTCCTCTCTCTCTCTCTCTCTCTCTCTCTCTCTCTTTTGCAGAACACAGTGCCAGGGAAGGATTGGGTACAGACGGACATCGTCCGTGCACATCGCCTGGGCCCTCGCCATCCAGAGAATTCAGATAGCACACAGCGGCCCCGCCCCATGATCGCTAAATTTGCGCGGTGGTCCGATAAGATGGACGTGTTGACAAAAGGCTCGGGATGCGCTGAAGAGAAAGGTGTGAGGGTCGCCGGGGATCTAACAACTAGACAACAGCAGATCATTAAGGATCACCGTGATCAAGGGCTACACGCACACTTCAGAGGGGATAAGCTGATCGTGACGGGACCCATTCGGCGCCATGACGACGGTGGCAACACAGACAGATCGGTCAACTTGCGCGGAGGCCAGAGATAAACGACACAGCCATCACTCCGCTCGGACCACGGGACACACGACAACAAGAGCAACACGTGCAGCAGAAAGTTACGCAGAAGCTGCCAGGTCACCGCGTGACGCCGTGACTCCTGTGACAACACATCGGCTAAGAGTTGACAGCAGTGGGGTGCGAGAGAAGACTCAGACTAGTGGTGTTTTGGGCCAGCCTGCACGTGATTCTCCTGACACTCGGTCGTGTCATGACACCGACGCGTCACCACCCCCCGTGTTACCCTTCCCCCCCCCCCCCCCCCATCTGTATCCTCTTCTGGTAAGGAACAGGCTGTGTGCCGTGAAACCGTTCAGGTCAAAGGTCATAACACCCGTAGTCGGGCGCAGTTTCCAGTGGTTTACGTGAAAGAGAGAGTGAACAGAGACGGCTTTACTGACAGTGTAAGGCCTGGTCGGTGTTGAGAAAACACGACACGGAAACATGGGCAGAAGCAGGCCAGCGCTTGTCCGTCGTTATCAGGACGGACCTAGGAATACGGCCCGCCCCATCCTGTTCGGTGCATTAACGGAATAAATGGCAGTGTGAAAGATAGTGTGCATGAGTATGAGAATGACATAGTGAATAATTGGATGAGTGATGATGTGAATGATGATGTAGGTTATGCTGGTGCCTGCACTGTTGATGATGTTGACGACACTGATATGCCTGCTGTGAATGATCCCAATATTGTCGGAGATGTAGATTATGTTGGCACCTACACTGATGATGATATTAGTAATACCGATATACCTTGTGTGAATAATCCCCGTATTGCTGATGACGTTTTCTGATCTCTCCAAGGCTAGCTATAGTGTTGTTCATCATCATGATTTGACAGCTACTACTTATGCTGTCGCTTGCTATGATTATATAGATGATGATGTCGGTGTTGATCAAGCTGGTATAAGTCAAGGCGGTGGTGCTGGCAATGATGTGATTAGTCAGAAGGGTTATACTGATGGTGTTGATGATATTACCAGTCATAGTTGTGGCATTATTATTGATGATGGTCATGTTGGTCACCTTGGTAGTGATGACAGTAATGATATCGGTGATGTCACTGGTCATGACGTAGGGAATGTCAATGTCAATGATATCAATAATCATGATATTGGGGATGTTGGTGTTGTCATCAGCCATGAAATTGAAGATAACAGGGATGTCAATAGTTATGATAGTAGGGTACCGGTGATGTCATTTGCTATGATATTGGAAATGTCGGTGATGTCATTAGTCATAATATTGCGGATGTCGGTGATGTCATTAAGTACAATATTGGGGATGCCAGTGATGTTATTTGCCATGATATTGGGGATATTGGTGATGGTATTGGTCATGATATTGGGGATGTCAATAATGTCATAAGTGATGATATTCGGCATGTCAGTGACGGAGTTGGTCATGAGTGTGGGGATGTTAATGTAGTTAATGAAGTTATTAATCATGATAGTGACGATGCCGGTGATGTCATCAGTTATGATATGGGGATACCAGTGGTGTTGTTGATCAAGATATTGGGGATATTGGTGATACCGCTAGTCATGATATTTGGGATGTCGGTGGTGTAGCTGGTCATGACATTGGCATTGGTGTTGTCAGCGATGTTGTTAGTCATGAGGTGGAGATATCAATGATGTCAATGATGTTATCAGTCATGATGTTTGGGATATCAGTGATATCATCGGTCATAAGGGTGGGGATGTTGATAACGTCTTTCGTCATGATGTGGGGGATGTTTGTGTTGTTTGTTAGTCGTGATATGTGTGATGTCAGTCATGTTGTTGGTCATGATGGTGTTGATGTCAGTGATGTAATTAGTCATGACAGTTGTGGTTTTGGTCATGTTATTAATTATGATGGTGGTAATGTCATGGTTATAAATGTGGTGATGTTATTGTTGAAAGCAATGAAGTCAGTCATGTCAGTCATGTTACTGGTGTCGACAGGAATGGAATCATAATAGTGATTTCTCTTCTGATGTTGGTGACATTATTGATTATGACCATGATATTGCAGACGTTATGGATGATGACGTTTTCGACCACAAGCAAGAACGTTTTCAAAATGAACGATTATTAACTTTTTTGACTTATAACATTGAGGGATTGGCACGTATTTATGAACCTGATATGCGATCTTTTTTTGGAAATTTTGACTTTGCTTTGCTGGTGGAAACTTTTTCTCAGACCTTTTCTTCACAGTGTTTCCCCCAGCACAAAGCCTATGTTGCACCGGCTGTCAGACTGACTGACTCAGTCACTGCCCGCCTCTCGGGCGGCGTTGTACTATTAGTCAGAAAGGAACTAACTGCTTATATTGAATCTATTGAAATGGAATATGATAATGTAGTTATTTTGAAGTTATCTAAACGTTTATTTAACTCACACTCTGACATTGTTTTACTGGGTGCATATCTCCCTCCGACTGACTCGGCATACTACAAAGATACGGAGATAACTATGGTGTTGCACTAATTGAACAGTGTGTATTTTGGATGTTCTTGAACTGCTTGGCGATGTTCAGTTTATTTTGTTTGGTGATTTTAATGCTAGGACTGGTACCGAATACCCTCATGATGACATTATCCCCGATGACTTTTTTGATAACTCTTCTGTGAACCATGTTAATTCAAGCCATCCTAGTCGACGTTCTATGGATCATGCCGTGAACAGTTTTTGGAAGATATCTCATTAATATCTGTGAACAGTTTAGTTTTGCAATACTAAATGGAACTGTAGTGGGTGATGCATATGGGAATTTTACATATGTGGCTTCATCTGGTTGTAGTGTTATTGATTATTTCTTGATGTCGAGCAGCCTTTTGTCCTTGTGTTCATCGTTGAAAGTTCAGAGTAGAATTGAGTCTAAACACATGCCAGTAGTTTTGGAATTGTTGACCACTGCTATTGCTGAGATTCCAGAAAGAGTACAGCCTAAAGGTAAATCTTATTCTAAGTATGTTTGGAATGAAAGATTTTAGTCAAGACTTTTATTTGTGTTTGGATTCTGATGAGGTTAAAAACCACATCAATGAAGCAATTGAACTCGTTGATTTTGATATTAACGCCGCTTTGACAAAGTTTAATGAGGGTTTATATATGCAGCTGGACGGTGTATGAAGAAGACTGTAATAACAGGTAGGGACATAAAGCAGGTATGGTACGTACGATTTGGAATGTAGACAAAGTAGATTATTTCTACGGAGAAAGTTGAGAGTTTTTTAATAGGACACACGATGACACGGATAGACTGGCATATTGTGAGAAAAGAAAACAGTATAAGTACTTGTTAAGAGATAAAGCAGCTGGACACAGGGAGAGGGTGATGTTGACGACGCTACAAGAAAAAATGAATGATCCGAAAGTTTTCTGGGCTACTGTGAAGTCTTATGTTTCAAAATCTTCCGCTTCAAATGAAATTACTAAAGAGGAGTGGTATAATCATTTCAACAATGTATTCAATTCACTGCCTGTTGATGGTAACGATATTGATTCCTTCGACATTGATTGCTATGGTAATAATGATGATTTTGGTTTCCATGGTGGGGAACAGGTTGATGACGATATTATTGAAGCTTTAGAAGATGATAATATAGATATTCTTGAGCGAGAGACATTAGTAATGATGAAGTTTGGAAGCTATAACAGCACTTAAAAAGGGTAAGGCTTCGGGACCTGATGGTATAATTGGTGAATTTTTCAAAAAACCCGTCAACACAAATAATACAATTTCTTGTTAAATACTTCAATTTTTTCTTTTCACGTCTGGTTCATACCCTGATGTATGGATGGAGTCTTTAATCCACCATTACATAAAAAAGGTGATACTGCAGTTCCAGATAATTATAGAGGTATATCTTTGCTGAATATAAGTAGTAAAATTTATAGTTTTATTTTAAATAAACGACTGTCAAACTGGATAGAACAAAAAGAATTGATCCATGAAACCCAAGCCGGCTTTCGAAAAAACATTACAGTACTATTGATCAGATCTTTACTTTAACAGCATTAGTTCAAAAGCAGCAGTTAGTTTAAACGCAAGAAATTGTATGTTGCTTTCATAGATTTTAAGAAGGCGTTCGATTCGGTGATACGGGAAAGGCTTTGGATTGTTTTGAAGAAAAATAAGATCAGGGGTAAAATGTTCAATGCAATAAAGAGCATGTATAATGTTGTAAAAGCTAGGGTTAGAGTAGGAGGAGATGTTTCAGAAACATTTATGTGCCCTCTCGTGGCCTTAAACAAGGAGAAATATGTAGTCTGTTTTTTTGTTTTCTCTTTTTATTAATCGTTTTTAGCTGAAGAAATTACACGAACAGGGAAGCATGGTGTTCAACTTAATCCCGATTTCACAGAAATTTTAATCCTCCTCTTTGCAGACGACGTTGTGTTAGTTTCAGATACCATAAACGGATTACAAACGCAACTAAATATCTTATGGAATGTGTCTAAGCGACTAGGACTGATTGTGAACCTTGAGAAATCTAATATCGTTTATATTTAGAAATGGTGGTTATGTTTCCATTCGTGAAAGGTGGAAATATGGAAATGAAACACTTTCGATAGTAAACATGTATAAATATTTAGGTATATTCCTCTCTACCCGTCTGTCATATACGCATTCTCTTTTGGATTTGTCCAGTCGTGCGAAAAAAGGGGTAATTGCAATATTTCGTATCTTATGGTCAATTGGTAATTCATCTCCTGCAGTATTTTTCAAACTGTTTGATGGCCAGATACAGCCCATGCTGACGTATGGGGCTGAGATATGGGGTATAAGAACAAATCTTCAGCCAATTGAATCTGTTCATCTTTTTTCTTTAAAAAGGTTTCTTAATATAAAAATACATTCTTCAAATATACTAGTTTATGGTGAGACTGGACGATATCCACTTTTTGTAAATGTTTATGTTAAATGCCTGAAATATTGGTTACGCATTCTGAGAATGCCACTGAATAGGTTACCACTTAAAGCATATAACATGTTACTAACTCTGCAGAATCAAGATAAAGAAACTTGGGTGTCCTCCATGAGGAATCTTTTATATCGTTATGGGTTTTGGACACGTTTGGGAAAGCAAGGTGTTGGAAACAGTAATTTGTTCATATCAACATTTAAAAATAGATTAATAGAGTGTTATAAGCAGGAATGGCATTTTGACAATAACAAGAGATAGATTCTCTTTTTATAGTTCATTCAATTCAGCGTTATCTATTAGTTTTTCATCTAACTACATAAAACATGTTCCTGTGCGAAATGCTTTGACTAGATTAAGACTTGGTGTTTCATCATTGAAACCTCATCGTTTACGACATTGTCAAAATGTTTCAGGAGAAAATTTGAACTGCCCATTTGTTTTTTGTTAGAAACGGAAATGCACTTTATTTTAGTATGTCCGAAATATAAGGAATTAAGGGAACAGTATATTCCCGCTAAGTTCTATAAATACCCATCATGTTTTAGATTATCAATGCTTTTGGCAAACCAGAATTGAGACGGCTTTTCCAGATTTAGAAGAATCGCAAACCGGATTCAGATCATCTGGTATTCCAGCATATACTTTTGCTTTCCCATTGGTTGAACATGTTCTTATAGTATGATTAATGTTCGACATGTTACACTATAATTGTTGTCATATTGTACTTTGAACTCAAAGCTAGGAATAAGAGACTGTATCTCCTCTCCCTTCCCTCCCTCGCCCTATCTCCCCTCCCTCCCTCCCTCCCCCCGCCCCCCTTCCCTCTCTCTCTCTCTTTCTCTCTCTCGCATCCTCTCCCCCCCCCCCCCCCCCCCCCTAACTTCTTCTCTCTCCTTAGCTCTCTGCCTCTTCGCAGGCTGCGTACTGTTTACTTGTGGAAGTCAATGTAAATGAAATTATCGGCCAGTCGACGTAACCGTTCGGTCAGTTATAATTCATCATTGTTCTCAGTTGTTTATGGCCTACCGGTCTGGGCGATTGTTAATCTGGCGACACCGTTGTGCCCCCTAGCAGCACGTGCCCATAACTCTNGAAATGCACTTTATTTTAGTATGTCCGAAATATAAGGAATTAAGGGAACAGTATATTCCCGCTAAGTTCTATAAATACCCATCATGTTTTAGATTATCAATGCTTTTGGCAAACCAGAACAGTATCGTAATAAATAATCTAGCAACATTTATATTCAAATCGTTGCAGTTGAGACGGCTTTTCCAGATTTAGAAGAATCGCAAACCGGATTCAGATCATCTGGTATTCCAGCATATACTTTTGCTTTCCCATTGGTTGAACATGTTCTTATAGTATGATTAATGTTCGACATGTTACACTATAATTGTTGTCATATTGTACTTTGAACTCAACTCCCATGAAATTTCGTATTCGTATTCGTATACTCTCTCTCTCTCTCTCTCTCTCTCTCTCTCTCTCTCCTTGCTCGCAACTGCTCAGATTGATCCCCTTATTTGACAAACTATATGACAAAATCTCTCTCTCTCTCTCTCTCTCTCTCTCTCTCTCTCTCTCTCTCTCTCTCTCTCTCTCTCCAGTTACTCTGTCCATCCCTTTAGCCATCAACCTATTTACTATTTGCGTCTTCTCAATATAGAATATTTCTATGAAACCTTTCTTTTTCTCAACCTCTAGCAACTTTGAGTGAGACGAAATACAAATTGTCCTCCGTCCTCCCCCTAACCCTCCCTTCCCTTCCCTTCCCTACCCCCTCCATCCCCAACCCCCCTCCCCCCCCCCCCCCCAACTCCTTAATCTGTCGTTCGTTTTATTGTCTGC
>JADBJO010014735.1:22500-46453 GCA_016801955.1 Conus betulinus
ACAGGTGTGCGTGTCTGTGTTTGCTTCGTGTTCTTCTGTGCATCGCGGGTTGTGAGGTCACAGGAGTGTGTCTGTGTTTGCTTCGTGTTCTACTGTGTTGTTAGCATTGAGGAGTTGTGAAGTCGCAGGTGCGTGTCTGTGTTTGCTTCGTGTTCTACTGTGTTGTTAGCATCGCGGAGTTGTGAGGTCACAGGTGTGTGTCTGTGTTTGCTTCGTGTTCTTCTGTGTTGTTAGCATCGCCGCGTTCTTATGCTGCAGGTGCGTGTTTGTGTTCGTGAGCTGCTGTGTAGTTAGTATCATAGAATTCTTTAGTCGCAGGTGCGTGTTTGTCTTCGTGTTCTGCTGTGTTGTTAGTATCATGGAGTTGTGAGGTCACAGGCACGTGTCTGTGTTTGCTGTGTGTTCTACTGTGGTGTTGGCATCGTGGAGTTGTTAAGTTGCAGTTGCGTGTTTGTGTTTGTGAGCTGCTGTGTTGCTAGCATCGCGGAATTCTTATGTCGCAGGTGCGTTTATGTGTTTGCTTCGTGTTCTACTGTGTTGTTAGCATCGCGGAGTTGCAAAGTCGCAGGTGCGTGTCTGTGTTTGCTTTGTGTTCTACTGTGTTGTTAGCATTGCGGGGTTATGAAGTAGCGGGTGTGTGTCTATAGTTGCTTCGTGTTCTAATGCGTTGTTAGCCTTGTGAAGTTGTTAAGTCGCAGGTGCGTGTCTGTGGTTGCGTCGTGTTCTACTGTGTTGTTAGCATCGCTGAGTTGTGAAGTCGCAGGTGCGTGTCTGTGTTTGCTTCGTGTTCTACTGTGTTGTTAGCATCGCTGCGTTCTTGTGCTGCAGGTGCGTGTTTGTATTTGCTTCGTGTTCTACAGTGCTGTGTGTTGTGTTGTGCTGTGTGGTGTGCTCTGTTGTGTTTTGCTGCGGTATTCTGTTGTGTTGCACGTTCTGTTCTCTTTTGTTGTGTGTTTTATAGTGTTACTGATCTATTGTGCTGATTGTTCTGTTACGCTGTGTATTATTGTCGAGTTTTACTGCATTGGTGTGTTCCATTGTGTTGTTTCCTGTGTTCTGTTGCATGTTCTATTGTGTTGTTTTCCATTGTGTTGTATCAGACTGTGTTTTGTTGTACTGATTTTTTTTCCTATTTAATTTGGTAATGTTCTATTGTACTGGTGTGTGCTCTTTTTTTTCTTATAAACAGTAATAATTATCATTTTTGTGTAAATTTTTTTTTGTCATTTTAATATGGCTTCTGATAGATGTTTTTCTTACTTTTTGGCACAACATTTGCGCTTAATGTTAACATCATGAAAACAGTCATTATGCAGTGATTAAGACCCGTATGTATGAGTACTAAAACATCGTACTGAGCACATGGATCATGGTGTACGTTTGACTGCCGGAAATAAATGCCATATTTACTGTTTTCACTCCAGACGATTTACCGGAGTCATAATGTTGATAATTAATCTTTTCTCTCTTTTAATTCATTTCTAAACGCTTTAACGGGTGTCAAAAAAAAAAAAGTGAAAATCATTTTGATGTCACGTTTATGTACATAATGATTTCGTGTAAAAAAAAAAAAATTATTATTATGAAATGCTGAAGCACTAATGTCCCAATATCAAATTTATCGCCACGGTAAGCTACATTCAGTGATAATAGTATTTATGGTACTTAAAAATCAGACAATCGGCTGTGCGCCATCCTTGTGTTTAGTATGGTGCTTCAGTGCGCGTACATTTGAGTCATTTCTACTGTTTTCACGTCTGATAACAGCTGTTTTTATGGCAATGAATGTTATATGGCGCAAACAGAACCAAGAAAACAATAATTCTAAAATAAATTAACAGCATCACGTGAAAGTGGAAATCATCACTTTATCACAAAGAAAATTCCTTTTCACGCACGCACGCACGCACGCACGCGCGCGCACACACACACACACACACACTTACACATTGATTATGGGCTGTTGATTTTCATCACCTCCCATATCGCTGTTCAAACTTTAGCCATGCCAACAGGAACGAGTTTTAAACTAAAAGGATAGGAGCACTTTGCCTGTGAGACTCACGTGCGGTGGGTCACATTTACCAGGATAGCCAGTCCCAAACGAAATGGTCACCAAGAAGCATAACAGACCAGCTCTGCGCTGCATTTAGTTTGGTGATGAACTTTGTCCATTCTGTGCCGATTAAAACGCGTCCTTAGCGAGCGTGGATATGGTAAGTACACATACGTGATAATCTGTTCTGTCTCGCAGATCGTATGTTGTACAAGTCATGAATTTAATGCTATGACTTGATCCAGTTGGCAGAAGGCTAGTTGTGCCTGTTAATAAAGGAATGCCTTGTTCTGTCTTCCTGTGCGTTGATTGCGCAGTGAATAAGATGATTGGTTCGTTTTTGCAGGAGGTTGACAGCACAATTTACTGGTGGTATGATTTGATTTTTTTTTTCTTGCAGAACGCCTGTTGTATCCGTCATTAATGGCAGGACATGTTGTTTCTTGCCGGACCGTTGAGTATGCAGGTTATTATTAACATGACTTTTTTTCCAGGACGTTGCTCGTACGGGTCTCTAAAGATGTGATTTTTTTTGGACATCGTTTGTCAGTCAGTCAGTCATTCCCCTGACCGCTGGGATCGTTTGGGGGAACGTGATGAGGCAGCCGCCGTTTCTCTCCAGGCTCTTCTGTTGGCGGCTGTCGTCGTGAGGAGATCTGGCATGGTCATTTTGGACATCGTTTGTGCAGGTCACTAAAGATGTGATTTTTTGGACATCGTTTGTACAGGTCACTGTAAAGATGCGGCTGTTCTGTCTTGTAGGCCGTTGATTGTAAAATACACTGATTGAAACGACTGGTTCTTTTCTTTCTTGTGCAGGCCACTAAAGATATGACTTTTGCGGAACGTTGTTGGTATAGGACACTATTAATATGACTCGTTCTTGCAGAATATTGCATATGTTACTGAAGATGTATCATGTTCTTTCTTGCGGAACGATGAATGTACAAGCAAGTAATGATGACTTAGTCTCTCTTGAAGGACACTGGATGAATAGGTCACCAAGAATATGACTTGCTCTGTTTTGCAGTACATTGATTAGCCTATACAGTTCAGTGATGACTGGATTTCTTCGATGCAGGAAGGTGGTCATACAAGTCAATAACGATGCGACGTCGTCTGTCTCTTAGAAAGCTCAACATTTGAATGTTACACACTAGACTCACTCATCTGAAAATGTTTTTGCCCTATGTTCCAGAATGAAATACTACCAGAGATCCCATTCCGACTGCACCCCATGCCAGACTCCCCTCCTTCATCACCATCCGCGACGGACAACAAAAACATCATGGTGGACATGGCGACTAGCCCTCTCTTCCCTTACGACGAGGATTGGACCCTCGGACTCTCGAGAACCGGGTCGCCCAACCCTTCCTCTGTCCACGGGACCACCTTCCTGACAGACCGAGAAATGACTCTGAGCATCAAAGACTTCGCTGAAGGTGTGGCGTCACTCACTATCAAAGACGCCGACGCCGCTGACGCCCTGGCAACAACACGAACCAAAGACGCCCCTGCTAAGGAAGTGACGTCACAGAACGTCAGACCTGTCAAAGACATCCCTGAGGTGAGGATGGTGAAGCGTGTCGTGAAAGACAAACCCAGACCAACCATTGTGGAGCCCATCGCCAGGTCAGTCAGCTTTTCCGAGAGGCCTCGACGGCGATCTCCTTTCAAGCAGTACCGGGAGTTCCCCAGGTTTACCGTGCTACCCTCCACCGCCAGACCCAGCCTGGGCAAAGTGCGGGAGACTCCCAAGATTCTGGTGACCCCAGACCGCCGCGTCTCTCCCCCGCCGCCCTGCGACACAGTCCCAGTCCCCAGCATGCAGGAATCCCCCAGGAAAAGGACGAGTTCTTCAGTGTCGGACCTCACCGAGATCGGTTCTATCTTCTCCTGGCACGACAAGGAGTTCGAGCGCAGGACCGCCCTGTCTCTGGACATGGACTCCGACAACATCGGACCGACCAGTTTCTTCCAGATGAAGAAGTCCAAGAGTCTGCTGGACCTGCTGACGACTTCCAGAAAGGACAACTCTGACGGCAAAGCTTCCGACCTGAACGCGTTCTGCCAGAAGCAGAAAATGAGCCACCTGGCTCTCAAGAAAGGGAATTCTTTCAGACGCAACAGTTCTTTGGATTTTCGAGGAGGTGGACATGGGGTGGAAGGACATTGTGAACACACAGGTCATTGACAACACGGACTATGAAAAGTTCGCTAGTCGCCGGAAACCGGTGACGCCGTCCACCAAGAAACGCACCAAAGCAATTCACCGAGAGGCTCGCGAGAACTGAAGTATCCCAGGCAGACAATGGAAAGCTGTATCCCATGTTTGTCAACGTCGGGGCTCAAGTCAAGAAGTTTGGACGGGCTTTGCACCATAACAGAAAACTTTTGAAATCCAAACAGTAAACAACACAGTAAACAAGTAGGGTCACTTTTGCTCCCATAAGAAAACCTAACACAGAGTAACTTTGATTCAAGACTGGCACAGCCTTAGCCTTGAATAAACGTTACTCTGTGTTAGGTGTTCTTATGATAGCAAAAGTGACCCTACTTGTTTACTGTTCATTGTTTACTGTTTCTGCTGCCACTTCTTTCTCAATTGTGAAATCTAAATGACTGTGACTGATCCCACACGACAATTCTGCGGTACAGAAAAGTTCTGAAACCTACATGACAAAAGATGATTCCACACAATAACTTCACCCATACAGAAAAGTGTTAAGGTTTGAACAGCAACAAATAATCACACACAACATTGTTTATGTGCGAGAACACCACGATCTTGGTTTGACAAATGTCTGCCAACGGTAAGAGGTGACTTGCGATTGGCCATGGAGCACGCATCCCAAATGCACCTTGTCTTCGATGAAAGCCAGCATTACTGGCTTAGAAACGTGCGCTAATGAACTTGCCGTTTTCCTTTCTTCTTCTTCATCTTCCTCCTCCTCTCCTCCTTTTCTCCTTCTTCATCATCATCTTCTTCTTCTGCTGCTTCTTCACCTTCTTCTTCTTCTTCTGCTTCTTCACCATCTTTTTTTCTTCTTCTTCTTCTTCTTCTTCTTCTTCTTCTTCTTCTCCACCTCCTCCTCCTCTTCCTTCTTCTTCCTCTTCTTGCTTTCCTTCTTTCTTGTTTTTTTTTTTTTTTACACTTTATGAGGTCGAGAGATGCTTCTAGAACAAATAGTCGTCAGTGTTGTTTATATACTATTCTCCTGTTTTCTGTGAATGAGCAGAAATTGTTATATAACAGTGTTGATTCTCCATGACTACGGAAGACGATTGGATTTAAAATGGGGACATTTGCGCTTAAGATTATGGTGCATGCTTTGCATGATTATCATATGTGGGGGGGAAAAAAATATGAAAACCAGACATCTGCGACATGTAACTTACGATGCCACAGTTCGATAAATTTCAGTCTATGCCTTGAAATGTACATACCTTGTGAAATTACACACCTTCACAGGATTACCGACTTTGGGTTTCTGCATCTTGCAATCATTGAAACAAAATGCCTGAAAGTGAAGTGGAAGAACATGCCTTTATGTTTGAGTATGAGTATGTGTGTGCTTGAATGTACATATTCTACCTATGCTTTATATATGCGCGCGCGAGACAGCGTGTGTGTGTATGTGTGTGAGTGTGTTAGCGCGCGTGTGTGTGTGTGTGTGTGTGTGTGTGTGTGTATGTGTGCATGTGTGTGTGTGTGTGTGTGTGTGTGTGTGTGTGTGTGCGTGCGTGTGTGTGTGTGTATGTGTATGTGTGTGTGAGCGCGCGCGCGCATGCGCAAAAAAAAGAAGAATAAAATCATAGGTATGCATGCTATTAAAACATCGAAAAAGCTTGCCTTTGATTCCAATCTTCATGAGCATATCTTCTTTTCCCTGGAGGCCAAAGTTGTTTTTTTTTCAAAATCAACTGACATACACCAGGTTCACAGTCCATGAAAAACAGTTTCTGCAGGAGGGTTGCAGAGTGACCATAAGAGGAAAACCATCTCTTGAACCCTGCTTGAATTTCCCATGTGGGCTTCAGCTCATCGAGTCATTCCTGTAGCCGGTGTGTGTGTGTGTGTGTGTGTGTGTGTGTGTGAGTGTGCGTGCATGCGTGGGTGCGTGCGCGCACGTGTCTGTGCGTCTGTCTGTCTGTGTATGCGCGGTTGTCTCTCTGTCCGTCTATCTGTGTGTGTGTGTGTGTGTGTGTGTGTGTGTGTGTGTGTGTGTGTGTGTGTGTGTGTGTGCAGGCGCGCGGGCGCTTGTGTGTGTGCGTGTGTAGGTGTATGTGTAGGTGTGTGCAAATGTGTGTGCATGAGAGTGCATGCATATGTGTGTGTGTACAGGTGTGTATGTTCGTGTGTGTGTGTGTGTGTGTTGTGAATATGTGTGCACGCGCTGGGTCGAGCGATTGTGATTGTGTGTCTATAAGTAAGTGTGTGTGTGTGCGTGTGCGTGTGTGTGTGTGTGTGTGTGTAAATTTGTGCATGTGTGTGTGTGTGTGCAAATGTGTGTGAGTGTGTCTCTGTCTGTCTGTCTTGCAAATGTGCGTCTGTCTGTATGTCTGTCTGTCTATGTATGTGCATGTGTCCGTTTGTATTATGCGAGTGAGAAAAGAGAAAGAGAGAAAAAGAAAAGGGAATAGGCGAAGAAAGGAACAACAAACTGACACCCACAGACAGAGTGAGAGACAGATAATGCCACAGAGAAAAGGAACAACACTGATGTAGACAGACACAGTGAGAGATAATGCCACAGAGAAAAGGAACAACACTGATGTAGACGGACACGGTGAGAGATAATGACACAGAGAAAAGGGACAGCAGACTGATATAGACAGACACAGTGAGAGGTAATGACTCAGAGAAAAAGAGACGACAGACTGATATAGACAGACACAGTGAGAGATAAATAATGACACAAAGAAAAGGAACAACAGACTGATATAGACAGACACAGTGAGAGATAATGACACAGAGAAAAGGGACAACAGACTGATATAGACAGACACAGGCAGAGGAAGATAACGGCAGGCAGACAAGGCGGAGAGGCCGACACAGACAAAAAAAAGACAGACAGAAAGAAAGACAGACGGACGCAGACAGACAGGCAGACGGACAGAGGCAGATATGAATCCAAAGAGACAGACAGAAAAGCCAAAACACACATCAATACCGATATATCTTAAAATCCACAAGATGGGCAGTACGATTCCACATAATCTCCATCCTCTTTCAACTTTCTATTCAGCAGTCTAGCACCATTCGGTTTCTCGTTGCTATTTAAAATTGTAACTTATAAAGCCACACTAAATTGAACAAAACATATAACCGAATCAATTTCCTATTTTAGGTCACTAAAAGCACCAGTCTTCTTCATAAAACTTTTTTTTTTGGTCTTGGTTTGGGGCAGGCCTTACCTCTCGACTGATACATTAATGCAAAGTGAATTGCTGTTGACGAGCTCGCTGATTATATCTCTCTCACTCGCCATTCACCTTCACTTCCCGAAATCACTCCTCCCCACCTTGCCTCGCCCGTAAAAGTCGGTTTCGAAGTTCCCCCTTCTGTACATGGACAAACATGAAGAACCAGGTGTCCACGTAAAGGTCAGATACAGCAAGTCACCTTGGTACAGTGATCAGCGCTGACAGAAGCGAGCTGGGAGATCGTGGGTTCTAATGTCACGAGAGGCTTTTCTTTTTTTTTTTTTTTTTTTTTTTTTTTTAAGGATTTCGCGGTCCCGACCGACTAGCACCCAAAGAACAAACAAGTAGGATAACTCTTGCTACCGTCCAGTTGCAAAGTGAGACTACTGCAGGCGGAAATCTAAACAAATCTTAAATAAATGTTAGCGAACCGCCAAGAGAAAAGCGGACAAACGAGTCACAAGACAAAACACGACGCGTTTCGGTCTCTTAGTTCAACGCCTACCTTGCGCTGAAGAGATCAAGCTAAGTGACAAACTCGTTCATTTTCATTGTCCTATTTGTTTGTGTCTTGCCTGAAGAAGGCCTAAGAGAGGAAACGCGTCGTGTTATGTCTTGGTGACTCGTTTTTCAACGTTTCTCTTGGCGGCTCGCTAACGTTTATTTAAGATTTGTCTTGCTACCATGATGAAAGGAATATGCACCCATAACTGCAAACGAACGCTGCCTATGACATGGAATCGCCAGGCAGATATGACAGCACAGAGCTCACAGAACAAACAAAGACACACACACCCCCAAAAAGGATGATCCTCCAAGTTTGCCTATAAACCCCGTATTGGACACATCTACACAACAACAACTGGAGAAATGAAGAACTACAAATTAGCATTCATTAAAGACAGGCACAGCCTTTTCGACCTTGAATATTGTCGGACAGGCATGTGGACAGAAAAGTAACAAATACAGGTAATCTGGATTTGACTGAAACGAAAGGAAATCTTCAATGAGGCAGGGAACAGTAAACAGTAAACAACAATCAAGTAGGGTAACTCTTGCTCCCATGATAAAATGACACCCAACGTTGACCGTGCTATATGGTGTCACATGGGAAGACTGAAACCACACAGTCGGCTTTCTTCCACTTAGTGGGTACATCTCTGGGAGTATTAACCCTTTGCCTGCCACACCCTTTTAAAGCTCTGCTAATAATATGTTCTAACACTGCAAGTGTCTGTATCTCTCGATCCTGATTAAAACAAGATAGGCCTGTGTTATGAAGGAAAGTGTAGTCTGCACAATATTGTCACACAGACTTTCACCAGAACGAAAACTCGACGGCATCATCATCATCATCATCATCATCATCATCATCATCATCATCATCCTTGGTCATCATGAGAAATTCTGTCTCTTCATGTCCTGTTCTCTATGAAACAAAGAAGAAGAAGAAACAAAGAAAGATGCATCAGGTGACGTCTCTCCTAGCCAGATTCCTTCTTATTACTGTCTGTTACAACTGCTGCGTCTGTTGTAGATTTTTTGGAGGCAAAGTCTTCGTCGATGACGGCATTTGTGTCTCTGTCTTTCTCTACTGTGTAGCGACAGACGTGAGAGGAGCCCGCCATCTTGTGGTCGTACACTTCCTGCATCCGGGTTACTTGGTCTGCGGTAAACCAGTTTTGCCAGTCCCCCACTTCACCTGCAGATGAATGGAATACAGGTTAAGTAATACCACTCACACACACACACACACACACACACACACACACACACACACACACACACACACACACACACAGCGCTTCGTTTTCATCACAACAGCCATTTTGCGCCGAATATGAGAAGATAGTTTGTTTCTCGTTCTTTGTTTCCACTGTCCCACATGTTGTTTGTCTTTGCCTGAAGAAGACCCAATGCACTGTGTTTTGTCCTGTAATCTGTTTGTCTGTGTCCTCGGCGGTAACTAATCCATTTTCTTTCTAAACATTGCTCATCAGTCAGGGAAGCAACAAGTAATTATGTCGATCAACTGATCAAGCCAACGAATCAGTATTACGATCTTTGACTCAAACAGAACACTCCGAACAAATCAAAGTCGGGAGTACAGAACGAAATGCAACGCGTTTCAACACCATGGTTCAAATTCCAGAAAGTTTCTGTCTTCAGGCACGAATACCAGCAAAATCTAAGCATGGGAAATACAGCGAACAACTATCTTATCACACTGGTGTTCTTAGCGGAAAATGTTATATATGACTCCATACAGTCATCAGAGAATCGAAACATAGTAACTCTAATCGCAGTTCATCTTAAGAAGCGGAATAAACCAGTTCATCATCTTACTACTGTTTCAATGTGGATTCATTTACCTCTCACCTATCCCTTAAGCCGGAGTCTTGAAGACCGTTGGGGCGCTACAGAAGACTTCGCAACTACTTCCCCTTCTCCCAGTTCTCAGATGCTCGATTCATTACTTTACATTTAGCCTACATCAGCTTCAGTTGACATCCCTCTGGTGGTCTCCATAGTGGTCCCGGCTATACAAACAACGACATACATGTCACTAACTTGGCATTTGGCATGAACGTACCTATTCACTTGAACATCAATCAATGTCTATCAATGAGGAATTCGATCTATATGTTGGGCAGGAAAAAGCTCACTGGGCGCTCAGTGCAGGATTGACTTGGCAGAAATGCGCCAAAACTGCATGTCACAAACGAGGTCCGAAGAGTCTCAGTGCACAACAAAGACCAGTTGACTACAGCAAGGCAAGGAAAATGGAAGTGGTGGTTATATGTGATGATACCATGCAGTGACTATCCAGGATCGTCCTCCCCCCCCCCCCCCCCCCCCCCCCCCCCGAAAAAAAAGGGCATGGGAAGAAAACACTGTGCAGACAGAGGAACAGCTGGACAGACAACATTGCTGAGAACAACTGGAGAGACAACATTGCTGAGAACAGCTGGACAGACAACACTGCGGAGAACAGCTGGACAGACATCATTGTGGAGAAGAACTGGACAGACAGCATTGCTGAGAACAGCTGGAGAGACAACATTGCTGAGAACAGCCAGACAGACATCATTGCTGAGAACCGCTGGAGAGACAACATTGCTGAGAACAGCTGGACAGACAACACTGCTGAGAACAGCTGGACAGACAACACTGCGGAGAACAGCTGGACAGACATCATTGTGGAGAAGAACTGGACAGACAGCATTGCTGAGAACAGCTGGAGAGACAACATTGCTGAGAACAGCCAGACAGATATCATTGCTGAGAACCGCTGGAGAGACAACATTGCTGAGAAGCTGGACAGACAACTTTGCTGAGAGCAGCTACAGACAACATTGCTGAGAACAGTTGGACAGGCAACATTGCTGAGAACAGCTGGAGAGACAATATTGCTAAGAACAGCTGGACAGACAACACTGCTGAGAACAGCTGGACAGACAACACTGCTGAGAACAGCTGGACAGACAACATTGCTAAGAACAGCTGGACAGACAACACTGCTGAGAACAGCTGGACAGACAACATTGCTGAGAACAGCTGGACAGACAACACTGCTGAGAACAGCTGGACAGACAACACTGCTGAGAACAGCTGGACAGACAACACTGCTGAGAACAGCTGGACAGACAACATTGATAAGAACAGCTGGACAGACAACACTGCTGAGAACAGCTGGACAGACAACATTGCTGAGAACAGCTGGAGAGACAATATTGCTAAGAACAGCTGGACAGACAACACTGCTGAGAACAGCTGGAGAGACAATATTGCTAAGAACAGCTGGACAGACAACACTGCTGAGAACAGCTGGACAGACAACACTGCTGAGAACAGCTGGACAGACAACACTGCTGAGAACAGCGTCGCTCCAACCTAGGCACAGGCCCACACCGTCAAAGATGGCGACAACTGGTGCCATTGTAGAGCTCTCACAGACATGTGGACCATGAAACCAGTAACGAGTGGTACCCAAAGATGTACTCCTCATGTGGCACGTCACGAATAGATGAAACGTCCCAGTCACCCTGTCCAGTTTGCGTCAGATGAATTTTTTTTTTTTTTTTAGTATTGGGGAAACTGCAGTGCCCAATTCATTCCAAGACTATCATGGATATATCTGGTCTTGAGGGAAGGCATACCTGTCAGCTCTCTTGCTGTAGGAAAGGCCAGTCAAGATCAAGCGGAAACAGCACTTTCTAAGTTCTAACGCAAATACTAGGGTCTGGTGGAAATCCCAATACAGGAAGAGTGGAAACAGCACTTTAGGAGTCATGGGAACACTGAAGCCTAATAGAAATGTCAGTTAAGGTCCAGTTGAGATCCCACTTCAACTCTAACGCAAACGATAGAGAGTCTGACAGAAATATAAGTTACTGCCCCGTGGACACACCATTTAAGGTCTCGTGGAAATGCCTATCAAGGTCCAAATAAAACATCACTTCTGGTCAATTGACAACACGAATGAAAGTCCGGTGAAACACCACCTTCGGTCTTGTTGAAAGGGGAAATGGAACATCCATTACAAGATCCAGTCCATGTACCTTTGATTCTGTCTTCTCTTACGGAGAATGCGGCAACCACTAGGCCACCTCCAATCTTTCTCAGCCCTGTTACCAAAGCTAAGACACATTCAGCTTGCAGACTGTCAACAAGGGGAATTCGCCGTCATGGCGTTAACTTACCTCGACCTGGTACTTCACCTATTATTGCGAAAGCTGTTCGATTGTCAAATTAAGTTGAATTTTTATACTTACTGTAATGTTACAGGAAAAAAAAGTGTCAGCTTAGAATAGAAAATTCACACTAACTGCAGGAAGCATCAAGTTTACAACCTACTTTGTACTAACTCCAGGAAACATCATCAATTCACAGGCAAACATCTGCGCCAGTCTGCGATAATCAAACAAACGTATGCGCCAGACTTCAATCAACAAGCAAATGTTTGCGCCAGCCTTCAACTGACATGCAACCATTTGCGCCAATCTTGAATGAACGAGCAATTATTTGCGCCAACCTGAAGAAACTTCATTCCAAAATTTTAAAAAAAATTGCGCCATACTAAAATGCGTCAATGTTTACGCGAAAATTTACTCTAGCCTAAATAAGCTTTAATCTGGAAAAAAAAAAAAGTATACTCCAGCTCGAAGAAGCTTCAATCTAAAAGCAAAAAATTTGCATCAGCCTAAACAAGTTTCAGTTTGGGTTCGAAAGTGTGCTACAGACCAAAGAAATTTCAATCTACAGGCGAAATTTTGCGCCAGGCTGATAAAGCTTCGATCTAGTAAAATATTTGCACCACCCTGAACAGCCTTGAAAACAGAAAGCAAGAATTTGTTAAAAGCTTTATTATGGAAAAAAAAAAAGCAAGAAATAAACTTTATTTCAGATATTTTATCACGGAGACTGGAACTCACCTTTTCTATACATAACAGCACTCCCATCACCAGCCACGTCGATGTCGCCTTTCCGCTGTTTCATACTGGAGAAGTCACACTTGTCGCACACTGATTGGATGAAAGCTTCCTCGTGACTCTTCCCCAGGAACTGCGACAGCCTGCTCACTTCCGCTGCAGTATTCTGCCATGAAATTAGAAATACAGATAGACGACAGCGCTCTGCCATAACATTAGAAATACAGATAGACGACAGTGCTCTGCCATAACATCAGAAATACAGATAGACGACAGCGCTCTGCCATAACATCAGAAATACAGATAGACGACAGCGCTCTGCCATAACATCAGAAATACAGATAGACGACAGCGCTCTGCCATAACATCAGAAATACAGATAGACGACAGCGCTCTGCCATAACATCAGAAATACAGATAGACGACAGCGCTCTGCCATAACATCAGAAATACAGATAGACGACAGCGCTCTGCCATAACATCAGAAATACAGATAGACGACAGCGCTCTGCCATAACATCAGAAATACAGATAGACGACAGCGCTCTGCCATAACATCAGAAATACAGATATATGACAGTATTCTGCCATAACATCAGAAAATACAGATAGATGACAGTATTCTGCCATAACATTAGAAATACAGATAGACGACAGTATTCTGCCATAACATTAGAAATACAGATAGACGACAGTATTCTGCCATAACATTAGAAATACAGATAGACGACAGTATTCTGCCATATCATTAGAAATACAGATAGACGACAGTATTCTGCCATATCATTAGAAATACAGATAGACGACAGTATTCTGCCATATCATTAGAAATACGGATAGACGACAATATTCTGCCATATCATTAGAAATACGGATAGACGACAGCGCTCTGCCATAACATAGAAATACAGATATATACGACAGTATTCTGCCATAACATTAAAAATACAGATATACAACAGTATTCTGCCATAACATTAGAAATACAGATATACAACAGTATTCTGCCATAACATCAGAAATACAGATAGACGACAGTATTCTGCCATAACATTAGAAATACAGATATACGACAGTATTCTGCCATAACATTAGAAATACAGATAGACGACAGTATTCTGCCATATCATTAGAAATACAGATAGACGACAGTATCTGCCATAACATTAGAAATACAGATAGACGACAGTATTCTGCCATAACATTAGAAATACAGATATACAACAGTATTCTGCCATAACATTAGAAATACAGATAGACGACAGTGCTCTGCCATAACATCAGAAATACAGATAGACGACAGTATTCTGCCATAACATTAGAAATACAGATATACAACAGTATTCTGCCATAACATTAGAAATACAGATAGACGACAGTGCTCTGCCATAACATTAGAAATACAGATAGACGACAGTATTCTGCCATAACATTAGAAATACAGATATACAACAGTATTCTGCCATAACATTAGAAATACAGATAGACGACAGTGCTCTGCCATAACATTAGAAATACAGATAGACGACAGTGCTCTGCCATGAAATTAGAAATACAGATAGACGACAGCGCTCTGCCATAACATTAGAAATACAGATAGACGACAGACAGGGAGAGAACAGAACACGAAGGAAACATATGGAATGAAGAACGAAAACTTCAATGCAGTCCATGTTGAATATAGCCCAGCCGACCTCGAGGAGGGGATATATCAGGGCTGTCTTCTCCTCAAAGTTCAAGACGCAAAAAGGCAGGGTATGAAATCCCCCAACCCCACCCCAAAATATTTGTATGGGACGGACGAAGGACAGAGAGAAACAAAAAAAAAAAAAATGAATAAAAATAAATAATTAATTAATTAATCAATAAATCGATAAAGAGACAAGCGGAAAGAAACAAGTGGGAGTAGAAGTAGAAGGTTAAACGAAAAGACATCATAGCAGAGTGCATGTTTACTGTTTGTATCTTTAGATCTTTGAGTGTCTGTGTTTCGTGGTTAGAACAGGGTTCTTTTGAAAACCTTCTTGCAGCCCTGATACCACTTTCATGATCAACTGAGCTGTGAGCACCATGCTTTGACTTCACTGTATGTGGAGAGGAGCACAAAATGGTGACTGAGGAGAAAGCACAAAATACGAAAAAAAAAGAGGCATAGAGATCATTCTCCTGAGTATTGTGTACATAATAACAGTATCGTGAGCGCGTCTACATATTGTACGTGCATGCGACCCCCCCCCCCCTCTCTCTCTCTCTCTCTCTCTCTCTCTCTGTGAGTGTGTGTGTGTGTGTGTGTGTGTGTGTGTGTGTGTGTGTGTGTGTGTGTGTGTGTGTGTGTGTGTGTGTGTGTGTGTGTGTGTGTGTGTGTGTGTGTGTGTGTGTGTGTGTGTGTGTGTGTGTGTGTGTGTGTGTGTGTGTGTGTGTGTGTGTGTGTGTGTGTGTGTTGTGTGTGTGTGTGTGTGTGTGTGTGTGTGTGTGTGTGTGTGTGTAAATGTGTGCTTCTTTGTGTCTGTATATGTGTGTGTCTGTATGTGTTTTTGAATGTGAACGAGTTATATTGAGTCAAAGGAGATTTTTTTTAATTCTTTAATTTTCAACTAAACTGAGGTGCGAGTAAAAGTGCAAACATCTCAATATGTAATTATCTAAGTAAGTAAGTAAGTAAGTAAGTAAGTAAGTAAGTAAGTAAGTAAGTAGTAAGTAACTAACTAACTAACTAACTAACTAACTAATGAAATAAATGAATACTTGGCATATAAAAGGAAACAGAAACACATGAAGATAAACCATTCGAACAACAACAAAACATAAACAATCGTTATCACTGATCAGGTGTTAGATCTGATACTTTTATTGGCTAAGTTCTATATTTACAAATGGAAATGGAACAGGAGCAAACCACGCATTACTGCTTTCATCGGGTGTGACTGAAACAAAGATACTCAATAGAGTGCTACTGTAATGCAATGAAAGGGGAAAAAATACTTTTCGATCATCAATGGCTCCCGTATAAGCCTCTGATAGAATTTTAAGACTTTGTTAGCAAAGTATGCTTTTTTATATATTTTTGAATGCTGCATGAACATCTACAATATGAATGTTTCTGCCATAAGGCCTAACTTACTTCGCTTTGTTTTAATATCAGGCGTATAGTTTGTCAGTTATTTCCTTTCTTCCCTCTCTTGTCCCCACGGTGCAACACATCATTGACATCTTGACTACCACCCTGCCCTTAACCCCATCCCTTTACCCCCACCATCTCTCTCTCTCTCTCTCTCTCTCTCTCTCTCTCTCTCTCTCTCTCTCTCTCTCTCAGCCTGTTGTATCCCCCCCCCTCCCACTCACGCCTCCGTCCTCACTCACCCTTCCTCTCCCTTCTCTTGCTCGACATCATCTCCAAATCTCTGTTTAGTCTTCTTTCCTTCTGTGCTTCCCTCTTATTTATTTGCCATCACAACAGTAGCAGTCTTACAAATTGACGAAGACGCTGATCGTTATTATACTTTCTTTTTGTTTAAAAAAAAATATGTATCATCAGTTTAATGTATGTATGAAAATATCTGCGCACTGTCCTCTTTCTGCGTACATGTATCTTCTGTTGCTTCAATAAAATGTGTGACGGGGGGAAAAAAAAAAATGTAGACAGGCATGCCAAGCGGCATCTGACGATGTTTAGACTAGGGGTGGCTGACATGACAACACATCGTGATCGAAATAAAAATCATTCAGACAATGCTTTAACATATCCTGTGCGTAAAAGCGCAGAAGAAGACGAATTTACTATATTACTCAACTGTCCTGCTCTCAGTGACCTGAGACATGAATGTATTCCTTACAGGTTTTATGCACACCCATGTCTGTTCCGTGCATATATGGTCATGTCTGATTAGAATCAACACATTATAAAGGACCTATGCTTATAGTTTTAGAAAGTTTTTCAAAGTCGAGCAAACTTGACGATCGAATCTGAAAAAACCTTGCACATCTTACAACCACTGCACTGATCTATGAGGGGGAAAATGTACATGTTAGCATGCTGTTATTTGTTTTGACTTTGTTTAGCGTTGCTTTGTTCATTGTCCTATACCATTTGTGAATTCATCCCCCTTCAATGGGGCTATGGCCGTAATTAAACTAAATCCGATCCCGTAAAAAAAAAAAAAAAAAAAAAAAAATAAACAATAAGATCATTAAATGACAAACAAAAACATCGAAATGAACCAAATAATATTACTATTTCAGATCCTTTCGAAAGGAATCGCTAAACAGAAAAAAAAATGCAATGATGTTCTTTTACAAATGTCGATTGAAAAAAAAAACAAACAGGAATTGAATGAAAAAAAAGTCAGTTATGTTTTTATTATATATGTCAGTCAATAAATATTGAAAAGACAGATGCACATTTTTCTCTGGAAGTTACAAAATATCAACAAATTGTCATAGTCTAAAAATGATATAGTGATAAGAATTACATTTTAATAATTGGACTGATTGAAAGCTCTCCTCTCTCCCACCCCACCAACTCAACATACTAGGATTGGTGTACCAGCCCAATATTCTGTTGTCATGTTTGTGAACAAGCGATTTCTGGTAACTTGGTTTCTAGCAAACAATTGGTCAGAAAATTCTCCAACTGTTACACACACACACACACACACACACACACACACACACACACACACACACACACACACACACACACACAACAAAACACACACACACACACACACACACACACACACACACACACACACACACACGCACGCACACACACACACACGCCCGCGTGTACTGTTCTGTGCCTACCTCTTTCATGTCTTCATAAGACAGGGTGATGAGAGGGGGCAGGGGCTCAGAGCTGATGACACGTTCCCAATCTCTGGTGTAGTCAAACCACGAGCCATAGTCCACTGTGTGCAGGAACAAATAAAACCAAACAAAAAAAAATGGAGAAAGAGGAAAAGAGGAATGAAAATTCAGACACAGAATTCGATTAGAGAGAGGCGGAAAGGCTGGAAGGGAGGAAGTGAGACAGACAGACAGACAGACAGACAGACAGACAGACGTAGTCCATTGTGTACAAAAACAAACAAGGCAGGCAGGAGATGTAAAGGGCATATGACTTAAGAAATTGTTGATATGACCTGACAGAAAGAATGGATGGAGGGTGGAAAGAGCCGAATAATGGATGAAAAAAAAGACACACAGAGAAGGAAAGAAAGAACTTCTGGAAGGACAGAAAGAAGTACAGAAAGAAAGACGAGAGGGATAATGCAAACTTCATGCACAGGATTTTAAAAAACAAATGGAGAAGAGGTAAAGAGAATGGAAACTGTATAAGCAGAATTCGATCGGAGCGAGATGGAGAGGCAGCAGGAAGGGAGCAAGTGACAGACAGACAGACAGACAGAGACCAAGAGAGACCGAGAGACCTAGACACACAGGGCTGAGAACTTTAAAGCTGAAGCATATACTGATTTTTTGCAGGAGAAGAGACAGACAGATAGACAGACACACACAGAGACAGATAAGCAGATAGACAGAGACAGAGAAACAGAGTGAGAGAGAGAGAGAGAGAGAGAGAGAGAGAGAGAGAGAGAGAGAGAGAGGCAGGCAGAGACAGAGACAGACAGACAGAGACAGAGACAGAGACAAAGACAGAGACAGACAGACAGAGACACAGACAGACAGACAGACACAGACAGGGGCAGTGCGTAAACAGATTGACGAACAGACAGGTAGCTAGGGCAAAAACAGAGAGAGACAAACAGACAGACAGACAGACAGACAGATAGACAGACGGATTGAGGGAAGGAGAGGGAAAAAGCTTCCAAAAGCAGTGCCCTGTTACAGTTTCATCTTGGGTGCGTTTAAAAAAAAAAACAGGCATACTAAGCCAAACACGTACGTCCCCAGTCCAGAAACACAGGAAAAGTGTCCTTTCAAATCCTGTCCTCGTTATAGCAGAACTGCTTGAACTTCAGACAGTAAACACACACACACACACACACACACACACACACACACACACACACACACACACACACACACACACACACAGGGGGGAGAGAGAGAGAGACGGAGACAGAGACAGCGACAGCGAGAGACAAAGTCAGAGAGAAAAGATGCAGAGAGTGAGTAAGTGAGTGAGACAGACAGACAGACAGACAGATACAAACAGACTGACTGACTGACAGACACAGACAAAGAGAGACAAAGACAGACAGACAGACAAAACAGACAGACAGACAGAGACAGAGAGAGACAGAGTGACAGAGTGACAGAGAGAGAGAGACAGAGAGAGAGAGACAGAACTGTTTTTCAAAAAGAGAGAGATCGAGGGAAACAACCCCTAAACTATAATACAGGTGCACGAGCACTTTCTGTGTTTGGACGGGAAGCGGCCGCCGAAGAAAGGGGAGGGGAGGGAGGAGGGTGAAGGGGTGTCCGAGGCGGATGAGATGGGGAAGAGAGTTTGGGGGGGGGGGGGGGGGGGGAGGAGGCAAAGAGTATGGGTGGTGGAGGAAGAGACGCTGTACCTCACATCTACCTTCCCCATGGACAAAGAGACACTGAACACCTCACATCTACCTTCCCCATGGACAAAGACACACTGTACACCTCACATCTACCTTCCCCATTGACAAAGAGACACTGAACACCTCACATCTACCTTCCCCATGGACAAAGACACACTGTACACCTCACATCTACCTTCCCCATTGACAAAGAGACACTGTACACTCACATCTACCTTCCCCATGGACAAAGACACACTGTACACCTCACATCTACCTTCCCCATTGACAAAGACACTGTACACCTCACATCTACCTTCCCCATTGACAAAGAGACAGTGTACACCTCACATCTACCTTCCCCATGGACAAAGAGACAATGTACACCTCACATCTACCTCTCCCATTGACAAAGAGACACTGTACACCTCACATCTACCTTCCCCATGGACAAAGAGAGACTGTACACCTCACATCTACCTTCCCCCAGGGACAAAGAGACACTGTACACCTCACATCTACCTTCCCCATGGACAAAGAGACACTGTACACCTCACATCTACCTTCCCCCAGGGACAAAGAGACGCCGCACACCTCACATCTACCTTCCCCATGGACAAAGACACACTGTACACCTCACATCTACCTTTCCCATGGACAAAGAGACACTGTACACCTCACATCTACCTTCCCCCATTCACAAAGAGACACTGTACACCTCACATTTACCTTCCCCCAGGGACAAAGAGACGCCGCACACCTCACATCTACCTTCCCCATGGACAAAAGACACACTGTACACCTCACATCTACCTCCCCATTGACAAAGACGTGGAAATAATCCGCCTTCCTAAGTCACAAAGGGGTGGGCATATTCTACCTCCCCCACTGACAAAGAGGTGGAAATAATCTACCTTCCCCATTGAGAAAGAGGTGGAAATAATCTGCCTTCCTACGACACAAAGAGGTGGGACATATTCTACCTCCCCCACTGACAAAGAGGTGGAAATAATCTACCCTCCCCCCACTGACAAAGAGGCGGGAATAATCTGTCATATTCTCCTAAGTCACAAAGAGGTGGACATATTCTACCTCCCCCACTGACAAAGAGGTGAAAATAATCTGCCTTCCTAAGTCACAAAGAGGTGGACAATTCTACCTCCCCCACTGACAAAGAGGTGGAAATAATCTACCTTCCCCATTGACAAAGAGGTGGAAATAATCTTGCCACTGTCCCTCCTCGTAGTGATAATACTCCTTCAGCTTCACGTGGTGGTTGTAAAAGGACACGGCCACGTCACGTGGGTTGCGCGTGATGTAGATGACCTTACAGCGGGCCTGGCGCAGCGTGGGCATCTGGCTGTACAGCACATGCGTGCTGAGGATTCTGGGCGAGGGCTTGGAGGCGATGCCTGGGGCGTCATACTCGATCATGAAATCGTCCTTCTCCACGACCGGAAGCTCTGTCTGGCCTGCCAGGAGCATGCGAGTGATCTCCCATACCCAATGGGTCCCTGCACGTGATATGAGGGGGGGGGGGGGGGGGGGGGAAGCAGTTTGAAATTGGGGGGTGTGGGAGGGAGAGGGGGGGGGGGGGGGGGGGGGGGGGGTGTGTTGTTCCATCAGCCCACCGCGGTCAAACAAAGTGAAGCCCCAAATCACATGAATTCACCAGATTTACACAGGAGCGCTAAACACGAACTACAACTGTCTTCAAAATGCATAGAGGCAGCCGTCCTTATACAGTCACATTATGTACGTTGGTCATGAACGAGCAACTGCTAGTTTTTGCTTGAACACTGTGACGTGATAGTGATAGCTGCCACCATCCATCTCTCTCTCTCTCTCTCTCTCTCTCTCTCTCTCTCTCTCTCTCTCTCTCTCTCTCTCTCTCTCTCTCACACACACACACACACACACACATTCACACACACACACACATTCCTTGCATCATCAGTTTGTGTCATTTTTTCACGCCTGCCTGCACCTCATAACCCCCCCCCCCCCCCCCCTCCCCTCCTTTCTTTCTCCTCACTCCCTCCCCAACGTCTGTCAATCCGCCTTTGTTCCATGCCGACAGACATGACAACACGTTCGTTCAGATGCTGTGTGAAGGGGCCACCTGCAGACGGAGAGGCTGGCAGTGCTGTAGGGGTGTGAGATCATAAACACAGATTACAGTTTCAGTTTCAGTTTTCATCAACGAGGCGTCACTGCGTGCGGACTAGTCCATATACGCTACACCACATCCGCTAAGTTTTGAGACCACACTACGCATGATTTGAAGCTGATGGATAAATGAATTATTAAAAAAGAGGAGACAATTGAAGAAGAGAGTCTCGTGGCTACGACTCGGCGGATGTCTGACCTACGCATTAGCCCAACGCGCTGGTCAGACCTTGAGAGTGCCTACCTACCATTTTTTTTTTTTTGTTGTGTAGTGGATGTACACGTGCGTGTATGATGTGTGGGCATGGGCCTATGTGTGTGCGTGGGCGCATGTGTGTGTGTGTGTGTGTGTGTGTGTGTGTGTGTGTGCGCGCGCGCGCGCAGGCATGGTTACAGATCACAACAAGCACACTGAGAGTGGAATGATGTTGGTGAACGACCCAAGTGTTTCCTTTGCCACCTACGTTACTACAAAAGACGCCAGGGTGTGGCAGCAATCCTTCATGCTCTTTGTCATCCCACACGTGTGATGCAGGTGGTGGACCCTTTCACGTGTCGTGCAGGTGCTGGACCCTTTCACGTGTCGGGCAGGTGGCGGACCCTTTCACGTGTCGTGCAGGTGGTGGACCCTTACACGTGTGATGCAGGTGGCGGACCCTTCCACTTCAAGCATCACGTCAAAGGCTGACAACCACCAAGACCTGAGATGTTGTTGTCTTTGATCCACACAGTATTTGCCTCATTGCACACGTTGCCAAGCCTCTGCCTCCTTTCAGATCACTTGCCCCCCCCCCCCCCCCCCCCCCCTCCCACTCCCCCCCCCCCCCCCCCCCCCTTTTCCATCACAATTTTCATTGGATGCCATGCTCTGCTGACAGACAGTTTAAAAAAAAAACATGACAGTTAGCTTCAGTCTCTGTAAATCGAGATCAACCCTTACGAATGACATGCCCACCCTAGGCCATAAGACTGAAAACGGTCATATTTCAGTGTTCAACAAATTCAACGTCACTGTCTGCTTCTGTGTGTGAGAGTCAGTCCATATCCATCTTTGGGTATTTGTCTGTCTGTCAGCGTGCACGCATGCCAGTGTGTATGTAGATGTAATATTTTGTAGGTGTGGATGAAGACAGACATGGACACTGATGGCCGAAACAGAAAGAAGAATCCAGGCGTTTGAGACCAGGTGCCTGAGGGAAACTACTCCGCATCTCCTACAAAGAACCAATGGTTATGTGCGGAACCTGGTCACTAACCTAGCTGGGCCCCCACGAACCACTTCTGACACCATCAAACGACGGAAGATGGCATGGTTTGGCCACGTCATTCGTCACAACACCCTCTCCAAAACCAATCCTTCAAGGTACCAGCGTGAGTGTGCCGAGGACAGAGGCAGAGAAAGGACTGGACCAAAATGACCATGCCAGATCTCCTCACGACAGCTACCAACAGAAGAGCCTGGAGAAAAACGGCGGCTGCCTCATCACGTCCCCGCAAGGACCTCAGCGGTCAGGAGAATGACTGACTGACTGAACGATGGAGGGGGGAGGCCAGAAGAGGATAGAGGCGGATACATGTGATTTGCTGAGTGAACATGTCTAACATATCGAAATCACCTCCACAGGCGAAATCACTCCCCATTAGATGACAAAGATCACATGTCCAAACTCCCCCCACCCCCACCCCTCCTGGCACTCCATCCAATCCAGTCAACCTCTCCCTCTGCCCCCCAAAATCGTCTCCCTTCCTCAAACTCCTCAGTGTCCCCAAGGGCAGACTGTTCCAATGGAAGCACGTGGCACCTGAGCCGGAAGGGTAGGGGGGACTGTACTGGACCTGAGCTACAACTACTCCTCGCTCTGTTCCACAACCCTCTCTGGTGAGTTCCATGGAATGAATCCAGGCCTGTGAGTTATTTCTACTTCCCTTCCATGTTCAGACACAGAGGACTGTCTGGACTTCCTCCCCAGGAGGTGAGTTTGGGCATGTACCCATGTTGTCATTATCCGGGGAGACATATTCAGGAGGGGTGTGATTACCAAACGTGACACCGGGGAGGCCGGCTTTCGCCACAATCTGTAGCCTTCAATGGTCAGTCAGAGGTCAGTCAGAGGCGGAGAGAGCTTGTACAGCCCCCTCTAAGCTGCATCACAAATGCCTCCACATCCATGCTGGGCGAAATCGGTTTCCTGGGGGTTGGTCACAGGTTGGGAAATGTCTCGTAAAGGTCGAGTGTGGTGTGTGGTGTGTGTGTGGTGTGTGAGTGTGTGGTGGAGTGTGTGTGGGTGAGTGAGTGGGGAGTTCTGTGTGCGTGCGTGAGAGAGGCGCGACGCAGGTAGCGCGAGCCTGTGTGC
>JADBJO010014736.1:0-5000 GCA_016801955.1 Conus betulinus
TGCAAAGTGAAAATACTTGTGTTGAAGTGCATGTACAAGACGGAAATCAGGGACCATCTACATGACAGATTATCTATCGGCACGAACACTTTGACAAAAACACACAAGGGATGATTTGTGTTCTCTGTTATTCATGGTTGCTCTACGCGTTTCTCACACTGTTGTGCTGTACACAAGACATTCCAATCATTATTTTGTCACGCTTTTTTTTTTTTTTTCTGCAAATCATTCCAAGACAAAAAGAGAAGGACCCAACGACAGCACAAAAGAAGATCGTTGTTAGCACCTCGCATTCTCAGCCACGCACGCGCACCAGAGTTGCAGAGATGACGTCATCCGTGGTGTGTTTGTGAAGGTATCTCACAAACCGGCATCTCTTTGTTATATACATACATAACACAACAAGGAAATCATCACATACATCAAACAACAAGTAAATCATCAATCAGAACATCGACATGGTACGAAAAACGAGGTTAAATTGTGTCTTGTCTTTGGTTATGGTAATTGTCACGTATCACCTCTTCCAAATCTGGTTTGTCACCAAAGGTACCAGTGAGCGTGTACCATCTTTATTCGTTACTCGGTGTTCCTGCTTCCTTCAAATCATACAATACCCGTTCGCCTTTGCTGTTCATCTCAAGTGCTTCCCATGTCTGAAAGACCGGCTACTCTGTCACAGTCGTGTATCTGAGCTCTTTAGTAGACCTTTACTTTGGTTTTCACCTCACATTCCCCGATAGTTAAGGACACGTGTTTGTCATCACACACATTTTAGCACAGCAAGAGGTTCCCCGCGTTTGATTGGCCAAGAGACTGCTTCGTTCCGGCCACGTTTAGCTGTTTCACCATCCACTGTCTTTATTCTGTTGCTGTGTACCAGCGCACATGTTAACCATTCGTTAAGGCTGCTTTTCAGCACGGACATTTCCTTCTCCACTTAAGTGGGCGACAACCTGTTCTTGTTTGTGAAACATTTTCCATCAGGTCATTGTAGAGACCCCCACCGGAAGACATTGCAGTCCTGACCGTCCTAACGTTTTCATTGGCATGTGGCCTTGACCTTGAAAGCTGAGTAACTACCTACAGAGCTGAAGAGTGAGAATGGTTACTGTGCTTCTAAACAGAAGACGGAATGGATGGAACAAATAATATTACAGAATCAAGATGTTTGGAACCGTAGGTGACGACAACAACAACAATAATGAACAGCTTAGCTTCATGCGTGGAAGAGTCCTTTTTCTATAGTTAAGCAACCACACGTCTTTGTGACTTTTGTTCGTCTTTTCTGCAGATAACCTACGTCTCGAAACGCGTTGTTACTCTATCATTATTTGCTAGTTTTATTCGTGTGATGGTCTCTGGTAACTCCACCTTGCTCCTGACATACTTGTTGGTTCCCATTTCTGCTTCTGGCCTGATGACCTATGACTCTTTCTGCTTTGACCAAACAATGACCTCATTTTCCAGGTGCAATCTTTCAGTTGAGGGTCCAATCCCCGATGGGGCAGTCTTCGCTGTCGTCCCTTTTCCTAGTTTTCTTCACCGCTAAGCTGATATGGGGCTGCTCACGCACCATCTACAGAACAAACCATCTTCTTTTTTTTTTCATCTGTGGATTATATTCCCGTGCATTTCTGAAAATCCTGTCTCTCTTTTTTTTTTCATTCTTTTGCGGACAATTCACCGCCTAATGCAGAGCTTTTTCCCCGCTAAAAGTTCCTCAGTTGTGTCTCAATTTGCTGTTTTCTTTTCATATCCTTTCACGTCATGCCTTAAGCACGTGCGTCCTTAGACTGCACAGTCCGCTGACACCAGCACATGCTGTATTCCGTCATTGCACAGTCGCGCGACTTTGAACATTTTCCCTTCCAAGGCCTACTTCAAATTTCCAGCCCAGACAGCACTCCAGGCGACAGTTCTCATCATGTTACGTAACCCAAACAGCATTCCTGGCGACAGTTCTCATCATGTTACGTAAGCCAGACAGCACTCCAGGCGACAGTTCTCATCATGTTACGTAAGCCAGACAGCATTCCTGGCGACAGTTCTCATCATGTTACGTAACCCAGACAGCATTCCTGGCGACAGTTCTCATCATGTTACGTAACCCAGACAGCATTGCATGCGGGCGACAAACGAACGAGTCTTACTGATCTTCCTAGAAGAAAACGGGGCACTCCACACCGACTCTTCAGTCACACTGAAGACACACCACGTTTACCTCGATACGTCTTCACCCTGCAAGCACCCGAGCGGACCTCCAACAAGTCTCATGAATACCCCCACGAAGACCGTGGGTACTCCCAGCGATCGCTGTCCGTGAGTAGAAGACCTCGATGGGCACCGCCCATGGCTCCCCAGGAACGGTGACGTTGATGCCTGCTCCGCCCCTCCCAGGTCCTCAGGCTATCAAGTGCGGCGCGGACCACATGATGGCGAAGGTGGAGCCGAAGGTGAAGAGCAGGCAGACGATGAAGCAGGCCTTGTCGATGACCATGGCGGCGAACTTCCACTCGTTCTTGGCGTCGTTCTCCTCCTCGTCCCGGCGGAACTTGCTGGTGATCTTGCGGATCTCCTTCAGGATGCAGACGATGTCGTAGCGCATGCTGGCGCTGTTGCCCCCGTTGTGCCCCCCATCCTCCACCTGCCACAGAAGAGAGAGAGAGAGAGAGAGAGAGAGAGAGAGAGAGAGAGAGAGAGAGAGAGAGAGAGAGAGAGAGAGAGAGAGAGTACAATATTACAACTTGCTAACAAAATCGTCAACACAATTGTACAGCAAACAAAGACCACATTCTACAATGTACAAATCCTTGCATGCACTACATCCAAGCAACTATTCAGAGTGACAGATACCATGTTAGGCAGAACCAAATCTTCATCACTCCCTTTATTAGTTCCGTAGTCTTGTTACCCAGAAATTCTGTGACTTTTTTTTGTTGAGAAAATAACTATTCGTTCCAGCTTGACTCCCAAGCAGTGCCAGCTCCTGACGTTCACCATGATTCATTCTGTGGCTCTCTGATGTCCGCCTTTGAACCTGTATCAGATTCTGATGTTAAAGAAGTGATCACAGAAAACTCCCATCAAGACATGTGTTTTAGATCCACTACCACCTTAACTGTTGTCTCTTGGCATTGATGATTTGGTGCCATATATTACCGCAACTGTGAATGAATCCCTAAGCTCAGCCTGTTTTCCTTCTATATTTAAAGTTGTTAGACATTTACTTAAAAAAAACCTTGCTTTGATGCTGGCAATCTTAAAAAAATACAGGTCTGTTTCTAATTTCACCCTTTTTAAACTCATTGAAAATATTGTTCTTTAACTTCGCAATCACCTACACTGCAACAACCTCCTCTTCCCTTTAGACTCTGCTTACCACTTTGGCCACAGTACAGAAACTGCTCTCCTGAAATTGTGAATGATCTCGCATTGGCCCTCGATGATAAAGTATCTCTGCTCTCTCTTCTTGACTTATCTGCCGCTTTTGACTCCACTGATCACTCAGTTCTTGTGTCTCTTCTGCACGACACTATCGGTATTTCTGATAAAGCATTGTCATGCTTTCAGTCTTATCTGTCTGATCGACCTCAACTTCTCTCTGTAAATGTTTTCTCCTCTCATCCAGCTATCCTCCAGTACGGAGTTCACCAGGGACCTGTCTTGAGCCCCTACTACTTTTCGTACTCTACACCCAACCTATCTCCGACACATTGTTGCACATCACAGCCTGTCTCACCACTGCTTTTCAGACGACAATCAAATTTACATATCCAGCTATAATTATTATCTCTCAGCTGCCTTCTGCAATCCAACGCACACTGTGGTGTATCATGGACATAAAATCTCGGATGACAGTTAATAAAACTTCAGCTCAACAATAAAAAAAAAAAAAAAAAACTGAAATGATCTTCTTTGCACCCAAAAGATTTTTTATTTCACTGTATCCCAATGTCTATCACACTGGATAATTGCCTCATTCAGATATCTTCATCTGCACGGAATTTAGGTGTTACCCTTGATACAGCACTTTCCTCCCAGCAACATGTTTCCACAGTCTGCCGTGTCTCTTTACTTTGAACTTCGCCGCATTGGTTCTGTGCGACATCTCTCTCTCTGTTGATGCTACAAAAACCTTGTCTTTTCTGCCTTCATTCTATCAAGACTTGTTACTGTAATTCTCTTTTAGCTGGCTGTCCCCAGAATCTTCTCAGTCGTCTCCAGAAAGTACAAGACAATGCTGCTCGTTTGATTCTTTAGACAACCCAGATCTTCTCGTGTCAGTCCCTTACTTCTTTTTCTTCAATGGCTGCTGGTTGAAAAACGAATAGACTACAAACTGTCCTTACTCTTGCTTTAAATCTTTGAATGGCTTAGCTCCTTCCTACCTTTCTGATCTCCCTCATCTCTATGTTCCTTCTATGCAGTTGCGTTCGTTTACCAACACTCTGCACAAAATCCCTCGATTTCGAACTAAAACCTATGGTGATCATTCTTTTTCTTTTCAGGGTCTGGAATCTTGGAACAAACTCACAATATGTTTGCATAGTTCAAACTCTCTGTCTTCCTTCAAGGCATCTTTTAAAACAACCCTCTTCACCTATCAGTGGCAGTTCTTTCGTCCCTTTCCCTTGCCCATCAGATTGATTTTGAGACGAACGCGCGCACATGTGTGTGTGTGTGTGTGTGTGTGTGTGTGTGTGTGTGTGTGTGTGTGTGTGTGTGTGTGTGTTTTGTGTGTGACTGTGTGTGTGTGTGTGTGTGTGTGTGTGTGTGTGTGTGTGTGTGTGTGTGTGTGTGTGTGTGTGACTGTGTGTGTGTGTGTGTGTGTGTGTGTGTGTGTGTGTGTGTGTGTGTGTGTGTGTGTGTGAGTGAGTGCGTACGTGCGCTGTTGTGTCCGTTGTTGTGAGACGGTGTGTGCGTGGGATCGCGTGTTGAGAGAGAGAGAGAGAGAGAGAGAGAGAGAGAGAGAGAGAGAGAGAGAGAGAGAGTGCGCG
>JADBJO010014736.1:10000-12500 GCA_016801955.1 Conus betulinus
AGAGGCTGGGACAGGAAAATAAAAATGTTCATACAAAATGACACAAAAACCACAAATGCAAATCGTGGTGAATGTGGTGGGTTACCCAGGACGGCATGTGGTGTGTGTCTGGGGAGCGGTGGTGGAGGTTGAGGACGATGACGGTGAAACAGACCGACAGCGAACACATGATCATGATGCAGGCGAAGTAGATCCCTGTCAACAGATCGTCAAACATCACTGTCAACAGATCGTCATCATCCCTGTCAACAATCGTCATCATCACTGTCAACAATCGTCATCATCACTGTCAACAGATCGTTAACACCACGGTCAACAGATCGTCAACATCATCGTCAACAGATCATCAACATCCATGTCAACAGATCGTCAGCACCATTGTCAACAGATCTTATGTCACTATGATCTTTGGCAACAAATCATTACCATCCTTCTCAACAAGTTCTTAACACCAGAATTCTCGTCAATATAACATGAATCATCGTGGTCATTTATGTCAACAGATCCTCCTCCTCCTCCTCCTCCTCCACCTCCTCCTCCTCCTCCTCAGATCAGAATGATCCTTGTAATCAGATCATTATCGTTATCTAATTCAACAGACCGTTATCATCAGTTTCCCTGTCGGGAAGGTCATCATCATCATCCTTGTCAACAGAATGGCATCATCATTATCCTTGTCAACAGAACGGCATCATCATTATCCTTGTCAACAGAACGGCATCATCATTATCCTTGTCAACAGAACGCCATCATCATTATCCTTGTCAACAGAACGCCATCATCATTATCCTTGTCTAACAGACCATAGTCATCCTTGCCACTACATTATCCTGCTCTCTGTCAATTGACCGCAATCTCAGACCATCATGATCCCTTTCCCGTGAATTGTCCGTCAGTACTGATCCTGCTGACAGAATGTATTCCATCAACATATCTGTCAGCTGATTGTCCTCATTCAGATGCCCTGTTATCAGAAAGGCCTTGCGCTAATTCCAGTCAACTAAGTAAGTATGAGACGAGCCAACAAGTCAGCCACGCCACCGACCAATTGGCCAGCCAGTCAACCAACCACCCGATCAACCTAACAACCAGTCGGCCAATCACTCACCTAACCAGTCACCCACACCCTCCATTGACTAAATAACTGACTTATTGACTGACTGACTATGTACATAACTAACGAAGGAAACTCTTAATTGACTGACCGACTACTGTTCTGCCTCACTCCTACGAGTTAGCTGTATTTGACGAAAGATGAAACCAGGCTTGAAGAAAGACATGTCTTTTTTTCTCCGACGCTGATACACTTCTAAGCTCATGACCTTAAACTGGTGTTTCTAGCGGACACATTCATTTCACGCAGCGCGCACGCACGCACACACACGCGCGCGCGCACACACACACACGGTCAACAGAAAAGAACAGCTTCCCTCATTTATTCTATCTATCCTTGTGTATACATGTTCGCCAAGTGACAGGGTCTGCGATCAGTGATCTGGAGGTCTCTGAAGGTCATTTCTTTTTACTGTGGGAACGCTTTGTTCACTTTCATTGTAATTTAAAATAAGAGGCAATCGCTACATGACTTCAGCAGCGAATATCTGAGACACTGAACTAGTGCACAGGTTTCAAAATGTTAAAAACCAAACAAAACATCTCCAAGCAGCAGGTGCGTGCGACAATGACGACCTAGGCATGGGGCGGAGGGAGGAGGCAGGAGACAGACTGACCGATCAGGGGCACAGCATCCGAGGTGGGGGGCATGGTCTCCGCCACCAGCAGCAGAAAGACCATCAGTGACAGCAGTATGGTGGTCCCTGTACACACACACACACACACACACACACACAACACACACACACACGCGCGCGCGCGCGCGCGCGCGCGCGCTCACACACACACACATTCGTACATCACACACACACACACACACACACACACACACACACACACACACACACACACACATACACACATTCGTACATCACACACACACACACACACACACACACACACACACACACACACACACACACACACACATTCGTACATCACACACACACACACACACACACACACACACGCACACACACACACACACACACACACACATTCGTACATCACACACACACACACACACACACACACACACACACACACGCGCGCGCGCGCGCTCACACACACACACATTCGTACATCACACACACACACACACACACACACACACACACACACACACACACACACACACACACACACACACATACACACATTCGTACATCACACACACACACACACACACACACACACACACACACACACACACACACACACACACACACACACATTCGTACATCACACACACACACACACACACACCACACACACACACACACACGCACACACACACACACACACACACACACACACACACACACACATTCGTACATCACACACACACACACACACACACACACACACACACACACACACACACATT
>JADBJO010014736.1:20000-22500 GCA_016801955.1 Conus betulinus
TTGTACTGTTTTGTACTAAACCAACAAATAGTGGGGAACATTCTCTGGCTTCAAATCCCTCGCTGGAACTGCCGGGGTAGAAAGAACAGAATGATGTATCAGTGTTCATTGCCATTGTACTGTTTTGTACTAATCCATCAAATAGTCGGGAAAATTAGGTGGCTTCAAATTCCTTGCTGGAACTGTCGGGGTACAGACAGGAAGAAAAGAGTGATGTATCAGTGTTCATTGCCATAGTATTGTTTTGTACTCAAGAACCAACACATAGTGGGGAAATTAGGTGGCTTTAAACCCCCCCCCCCCCCTACACACACACACACACACACTGGCACTGCCGGGTACAGACAGAAAGAATAGAATGATGTATCAGTGTTCATTGCCATAGTTGTTTTTTTTGGCACTAGATTAACGAATAGTGGGGGGTGGGGGGTGGGGGGGGGGGGGGGGGGGGGGGGGGGGGGACATAACGTGGAGGGCAAAATAACCGTTACGAGCATACACCTTGGCGAATATTTAGGGGGGGGGGGTGTATGTGGAGGAGGAAAGGGAGGAGGAGGAGGAGGAGGAGGAGGAGGAGGAGAGAGAAGAAGAAGAAGAAGAAGTATAGAGAAGAAGAAGAAGAAGAAGAAGAAGAAGAGAGAGAGAGAGAGAGAGAGAGAGAGAGAGAGAGAGAGAGAGAGACAGAGACAGAGACAGAGACAGAGAGAAGGAGGGAGGGTGAGAGAGAGAGAAGAGGGAAGGAGGGAGGGTGAGAGAGAGAGAGAGAGAGAGAGAGAGAGAGGAGAGAGAGAGAGAGAGAGAGAGAGAGAGAGAGAGACGCTTTGACGATTTATTGCCTTCAGCTCAACAAGCCATTAAAGCAAGGGGCGTACACGTATGACTTGACACATTGAATCATTGAGGTATAAGGAAGATAAATAATGATTACATTAACATAAGATCAGGAAATATGGACTTATTATATCGCTCGCATTGTTAGAAAGGTACAGATATTTATAACGTTAACTAACTCACATGTGAACGATCACATCCGGGTGGAAACGTCCGTATGTAACATCCTTTCCTGCGCTACCACTCTCACCCGCTTAGTTCAAGCTGTTCTTACCATTTCCTTCACTCGCCTTACACGCTAAACACAACTAGTAAACACAAGCACACATTCTTCCGTTCCCCCTTCCTCCCATCTCATCAGACAGACCCACGACCGCCCCACCACCCTCCTCCCTCCCCCCTCTCATCCCCGCTTCCTTCACGTTACACACACACACACACACACACACACACACACCACACACACACACACACACACACACACACTACTACATGGCCACCCACCTATTACGAGAGAACATACTAATACAGAACAAATAAAATTAGACTACAATTATCATCAGGTTCTAATTTCTTTATTCTCGCATTGGTAACTTCAGTTAAATATTTATCAAGGGCAATGATGATTGTATCATTATCTGTTGACAAAAAGATTTATTATGCCACCTACTATAGGCTCGATGTGAGTCATATTGAAAAATGAATATTTTCGGCGAATATCTGAAAAGAAGCGACATTGAAAAAGAAAGCGCACTTCATCTTCCTTATTGTGACCGCACATAGGGCAGTCAGCCCCTTCGTTCACTGGTCATAAACCAGTGTTTTGCAGTGCCTAGACCATGCACTCTTAATCTGAACTTTACCAGATCTTCTCTCATCTTTGTATTCGTTATTAAAGACAGATACCTCTCCGCTTCAAACGTAATTTTAAAGGAACGATACCACTTATATTTAAAATTCTCTTCCATTTCAGAGTACCAGTTTTTGTTTGTGACATGAAACAAGCCTTTCCTTAAATTCTGATATAAACGACTTCTCGGAGCCAACACCTTGACACAGCCATACTATCCCAAAACCATTTTCTGTCAGTGTTCCTAACTTTTGATGCCCAGCTGTGTGTTTCCCCTGCCTCTAATTGTATTAACATCATATCATGGGCTTGCCTATATATTCTATTACTTGGCAATCTTACCACTCGCAACCAGTATTTAACACATTTTACTGCTGTTCGAACGAACAATGGATATCTTCCTGTTTCTCCGCAAATCATTTTGTTTGAAGAGTGTAGTGGTCCACCCAAGAATCGTTTAATGGCAAAAGTATGTACTTTTTTTTTTTTAACCCTGTATCTTCCAACTCCCCAACTTCAGCTGCATAACTCAATATGGGCTATACCTGGGTATCAAAAAGGACAGAGAGAGAGAGAGAGAGAGAGAGAGAGAGAGAGAGAGAGAGAGAGAGAGAGAGAGAGAGGGGGGAAGGGAAGGGAGAGGAAAAGAGGAAGGTAGGTGAGGGAGAGAGGAGGGAAGGGAGGGAGGGTGAGAGAGGGTGTGTGTGTGTGTGTGTGTGTGTGTGTGTGTGTGTGTGTGTGTGTGTGTGTGTGTGTGTGTGTGTGTGTGTGTGAGAGAGAGAGAGAGAGAGAGAGAGAGAGAGAGAGAGAGAGAGAGAG
>JADBJO010014736.1:27326-42326 GCA_016801955.1 Conus betulinus
CCCAGACCAGGTTGTAGGCCTTGCCAGGTCTAAGAGGGTACACAAAGCCATCATCATGAGCCAGTCAACAGCGCACAACGAGCAACTAAGCTGGCATATCATGCAATTCATCATCTTTTGTCGTACAATCATAATGATACTATGATCACTATTATTACTATAATCACTGTCATTATATTATTATCATATTATTACTAATATTGTTATTGCATAATCATTGTTATCATTACCGTTGTCTGACAATCATCAGAAATAATATAAATTCGTTTCGTGTCGTAGAATTCACTGAAAAAATAATCATTGTAGACCGCTCTCTCTCTCTCTCTCTCTCTCTCTACTCTCTCTCTCTCTCTCTCTCTCTCTCTCTCTCTTCTCTCTCTCTCCTTGTGTAAATTATGAAACTATAAATTTTAATGTCCCTCCATCTGATGGGCTGTCAGGCGAAGAATTTAACAAATAAGACTTCAAGATCATTATTCGAGCAAGCCTTGTTCTCTGATAATAATTCATTTAAAAAAAGTCAAGTTTCTCTACAACATTTGACATAAATATACAACTAATATTTCCAAGCAATCCACTCTTTATCTTCATTTTTGCAACCATCCTCATTTCATTTCTTCTATTCATGTCCTTCGCCTGACCGTATTTCTGTATTTATTTATTTTCATACATACTTGATTAACAACATATTAAAGAAACACATCAACATTTCGAATATCTACAGCTACAATGAAAATATATGAGAGAGAGAGAGAGAGGAGAGAGAGAGAGAGAGAGGAGAGAGAGAGAGAGGGGAGAGAGAGAGGGAGACAGAGACGGAGAGCGAGAGAGGAGAGAGAAGAGAGAGAGAGAGAGAGAGAGAGAGGAGAGAGAGAGAGAGAGAGTGTGTGTGTGTGTGTGTGTGTGTAAATGCTAAGTAAACAGACTAAGTTTTACATTCTCGACATTCTCAATCACCAAATCACGATGCCCACGGTGCTAACAAACCAATGTGTTTTCACAGTGGAACCAGATTTTTAAAAAAGAACAAAAACAGAATTTATTTAAACAATTCCTCTGGCGCTGCGTTGTTTATCATCAACTTTTGTTAAAATATGTTCGAGAGTAACAATCACAATCATGTGAATGCTAAGAATGTTTTCTGGTTGGCTGGCAAAGTCAAAGAGCTTTACAGAATCATCATTTGACCAAATTATCTGTATGTAGCGAACTTTGCTTTTTGCCCGAGCTTAATCGTTTTTGTTGTTTCTTCGATGATATTTCTATGCGGCTATGGAAGACATTAAAAACAGTTGATGTAGGTTGAAATATCCTCATCTTTTTACCCAGTAATTGTGAGTATGGGTTTTTCAAAACATTTTAACGTTTCAACCGAAAAGATGAACTTGTCTGTAGGGCTAACTTTATTTCAAAGCGCAAAATTTTGTCTCTTTTTTTTCACCGCTGATGTTCAGCAATAGTCACCACACTTGTTCATTTCATGTGCTTTCTTGTCGTTTCCATTTACATAACTACTGTGCACGTTTACCCTTTCTACCCAGGTGGTCTCAAACAAAGGTTTGGAAAGGTTACTTAAACATTCTTCACGTTCTTGGTCTTGGCAAGTCAGTACCAAAGGTTCCACTGCTGACACATGAAACACGTGCAGCTTGCCAGAGAAGGCGGAGGGTCTGACCTTATATATGATGAAGATACCTCCCAACTACGAATGGAATGGCAAAAGTGGTATGAACAAACAAATAATCGATACAGCTAGATGAATTGATAGATAAATAAACGAGAGACAATCCTATTTTCCGCCATCAACATGATGAACATTTTACGCTTGATGAAAATTATATTTTTGATGAACATTTTACACTTCATGGACAATTTACACATAATGAACTCCCCCCCCCCCCCTTTTTTTATTGTCTTTCTTTCTTTTTTTTTTTTTGAAATGCCGAAGTTCTGCTGCGCAAACTTCCATTCAGCAAAACTTAAAAAAAAGCCTAAACCCCAAACAGTAGGACAATAAAAACTTTTCCCCCCTTTTCCCCAGTGTCAGAGACCGGCGGATTCCCACTGCTGTGACTGATTGACAGAAAGACGTGCCACGTCTACTGTTTCTGCTTTGAAATGATTGACAGAAAGCCGTGCCACGTCAGCTGTTTCTGCTTTGAAATGATTGACAGAAAGCCGTGCCACGTCTACTGTTTCTGCTTTGAAATGATGGACAGAAAGCCGTGCCAGGTCTACTGTTTCATTCCACAGAGGCAAAACACCTGTGAAACTCCAGAAAGCAGCCAGGTATCTTTTGTTTGCCGCCACAGTTACAAAACCCTCCAAAATCGGGTTTATTTTCTTTTCTATATGCCGCAGTTGCAGTAGCCCCGAAAATCAGACACAAATGAGCAACGTTTATGCCACAGCTGCTATTTCCAAAAGAAAAAATATAATTTTCGTTATAGCAACAACCCCCCCCCCGCTCCCCCCCCCCCCCCCCACCAGCTCCCCCCCCCCCCCCCCCCCCGACGCCCACCGGCTCTTCATATACAATCAGTCCTTTCCGCATTCTCTGGCGGCATGCCACTCATTCTTTGCATGCCGCTGACAGACAACTTACCATTTGTAACCAAATGTTAGTATTGACAACTTGATTCTTTTCGTCCTGCTGCCACCAACACACACAAACAAGCCTCGTAAGAAAACACACGCACACCCACACACGGCTAACAACTCTACTTAAAGGGGCTGACACACGAGCCGTTCCAACCGTAGGACAGATATGACGAATCACACCGACTCTGTATTCAAACAAAGCGCGTGTCACCTGCAACAGCATGACTAATGAAGATCGAAGAATTGAATTGTTTCTGTAAGTGTTTTTGCGCATTTATCATTTTCTCTACATCCTCCTAATCGTTGATGGTATTATTTGTATTAAGCTCATTTCAAAGTAAGCATGCTACGTATCCACGTATTCATAACGGATTAATGACATCGGTCAACCAAGAACTCCCATTGGGGAGGGGGGGGGGGGGGGGGGGGGGGGGGGGGGGGGTCGCCATTCATTGCGTAAATCGCGATATAAAAAAACCCTAATGATATCACTACCCCAAAAGTCAATCTTGGCAACAGCCAGCTTCTTCTGATCAAATGCCTAGGTAGAGTCTCTGGATAGAATCACGACTTGCACGCCCTGCTTGCATCTCCCCAAGATGTTTTTCGCCTAGACATTTTTGTAAACATATCTAAATGAATTTTCCTGCAGAGTAAATCCCAATCACAACGCCCTATTGCTGTGGGCTCTTTTTACATGTGCTGAAAGCGTGCTGCACGAACGACTCCGGCTTACTGTCACATCCAAAAGGCTGTTTAGGGCCTGGTAGAAAAAAAAAGAACCCCCACTCTTACCCCCATTATAAAAAAGAGCAAGATTCAAATCAAATCATAGACCCGGAGTTCTCTCGCTTATTGGGTGACTGTTTGACCTCTAAGGCCCCATTTCCACGGGCAGTTTTCTTGATCTTTCAAGGTGTAAAAGCTCGTGTGTCGACCCCTTTAATAATAAAAAAAAAAATAGCGAGCAAAACCAAGATTAATGTTCAAAAACCATTCAAATGACATTCCTTATGAAATAATTCACCCTGGAATAAACTAGCTATAGGGGTGTTAGTGTGACAAAATAAAACGCAGTTAGTTGAGTTTATCACTCAAAATATGAAACAACATCATAACAACAACATAACAACAACACAACTCTCTGACATGCACGTCCGACTGCACTAAGAAAGGTGAAAAGTTAAGCATGCCCAGTGTGTGTGTGTGTGTGGGGGGGGGGGGGGGGGGGGGGGGGGGGGGGGGGGGGGGGGGGGGGGGGGGTGAGCGCGCGCGCGCGCGCGAACGTATATGTGCGTGTATGTGCTTAAAATGCACCCCTCAGGTTTCTTTCACATTCTAATCCCCCATCCCTTGAAAATTGTAATGCCTTATAAACCTGTATTGAGGTGATATCAGTAAACAGAATAGCAGTTCATCTCTCTCTCTCTCTCTCTCGCTCTCTCTCTCTCTCTCTCTCTCTCTCTCTCTCTCTCTCTCTCTCTCTCTCTCTCTCTCAGTTTTTACTGATACAATCATTTATTTGAATGTTGTTTTTTTTCCAACAATCAAAGCTGGGCCCAGAGGGTCTGTCACAGGGTATTCTCAAAGACTGGAGCGATGTGAACACAGGGACAGAGTGGCCTGTGGATGACTGGAAGGAGAGGTCAGTGTGTGGCGGGGTGTGTGTGAAGAGCCAGCCAGTAATGCTATGGGGAGGTCAGTGTGCGGCGGGGTGTGTGTGAAGAGCCAGTGATGCTATGGAGAGGTCAGTGTGTTTGAAGTGCCAGAGATGCTATGGAGAGGTCAGTGTGTTTGAAGTGCCAGAGATGCTATGGAGAGGTCAGTGTGTTTTGAAGTGCCAGTGATGCTATGGAGAGGTCAGTGTTGTGGCGGGGTGTGTGTGAAGAGCCAGTGATTCTATGGGGAGGTCAGTGTGTGGCGGGGTGTGTGTGAAGAGCCAGTGATTCTATGGGAGGTCAGTGTGTGGCGGGGTGTGTGTGAAGAGCCAGAGATGCTATGGGGAGGTCAGTGTGTGGCGGGGTGTATATGACGAGCCAGTGATTCTATGGGGAGGTCAGTGTGTGGCGGGGTGTAAATGAAGAGCCATTGAGGCTGCCACAGGTCGTGGTGCCATGCCTGGTTTTCAGTGTCTTGGAGTTGACAGACAGCAGTGGAGTGGCTGAGGCTGGTCTTTTTTTTTTTATCAGAAAATGGGAAAAGGAAAAAATATCCAAAATAATGCCACCAGAGAAAACGCGCGCGCGCGCGCCACGCACACAACACACAAACACATACAGAGCTATATGCACGCACACAGACACATAAACACACAAACAGACATACACAGACACGGAATCACGTGCGCTCGCGGCGCGCGCGCTCACACACACACACACCACACACACACACACACACACACACACACACGCACACACACACACACACTCATGCACACATAGAGAACGGACGTGCGCGTACGCGCACGCACACAGAGTTACATGCACACACACAGACACATACACACACAGACATAGACAGGGACACACACACGCACGCACACACAAAATCACACATGCACACACACATACACACGTGCAGACGCATGCGCGCGCACGGACACACACACACACACACACACACACACACGATGCACACACAGAGACCACACACACACACACACACACACACACACACACACGATGGCACACACAGGGACACACACACACACGCACACACACTCATGTACAGACACAGACAGACACACGCGCGCGCTTGCACGCACACACACGCACACACATACACAGACACAGACACCACAGACACACACTCGTGCGCGCGCGCGCGCGCGCACACACACACACACACACACACACGCACGCGCACACACACACACACACACACACACATACACACACGCACACACAACACACACACACACACACACACACACACACACACACACACACCTAACCGAGCCTTTTTACATGCACCAACTCTCCCCTCTCTGTCTCCCTTGTCTCTGTCTCCCTATCTGTCTGACTGACTGTCTGTCTGTAACACACACACACACACACACACACACACACACACACACACACACACACACACACACACAGACGCACACATATTCACATACCCTTTGACGCACGCCCGCACGCACGTATGCACGCCACACATACAGACACACACACAGACACACACGCGCGCGCGAACACACACACACACACACACAGACAGACAAAAGACAGACAAACGGACACAGATACAGACGCACGCGGACACACACACAAACACACACAGAGACACCCATATGCACACACACACTCATGCACACATAGAGACGGAGCGCACACACACACACAGTTACATGCACATACACAGACACATACACATGCAGACACAGACAGACATACATAGAAACAGGCACAGACGCACGCACACGCGCGCACATACACACATGTAGAGACACATACACACATGCAGACGCGCGCGCGCGCGCGCACACACACACACACACACACACGCACAATTTGCACACACACACACACACACACACACACACACACACACACACACACACACACACACACGCACACACACTCATGTACAGACAAAGACAGAAATACGCGCGCGCATGCACGCACACACACATACACAGACACAAAACACACACAGTCACACGCACACACACACAAATGCGCACGCGCACGCGCGCGCGCGCGCGCACACACACACACACACACACACACACACACCTCTCACCGAGCCTTTTTACATGAACCAACTCTCCCTCTCTGTCTCCCTGTCTCTGTCTTCCTGTCTGTCTGACTGACTGTCTGTAAACACACACACACACCACACACACACACACACACACACACACACACACACAGACACACAAAGATACACAGATGCACACATATTCACATACACTTTGATGCACCACGCATGCGGCACACATACATACACACAGACACACACACACGCGCGCGCACACACACACACACACCACACACACACACACACACACACACACACACACACACACACACACACAGATAGACAAAAGACAAACAAACGGACCTAGATACAGACGTACACAGACACACACACAGACACACACACACACACATTACACACATACACGTGTGTGTGGCCAGAGATTGGTATGCAGCAGAAGAAATGCTAGAGAAGGCTAGGAGGACACAGAAAATACGTTGGGATGAATTGGAAGAGATGCTGGAGCTGATTGGGATGAATTGGAAGAGATGCTGGAGCTGACTGGGATGAATGGAAGAGATGCTGGAGGTGATTGGAATGCTGAAGAGATGCTGGAGCTGATTGGAATGAATTGGAAGAGATGCTGGAGCTGATTGGAATGATTGGAAGAGATGCTGGAGCTGATTGGAATGAATTGGAAGAGATGCTGGAGCTGATTGGAATGAATTGGAAGAGATGCTGGAGCTGATTGGAATGAATTGGAAGAGATGCTGCTGGAGCTGATTGGAATGAATTGGAAGAGATGCTGGAGGTGATTGGAATGAATTGGAAGAGATGCTGGAGGTGATTGGAATGAATTGGAAGAGATGCTGGAGGTGATTGTGATGAATTGGAAGAGATGCTGGAGCTGATTGGAATGAATTGGAAGAGATGCTGGAGGTGATTGGATGAATTGGAAGAGATGCTGGAGCTGATTGGAATGAATTGGAAGAGGTGCTGGAGGTGATTGGGAATGAATTGGAAGAAATGCGGGAGGTGATTGGATGAATTGGAAGAGATGCTTGAGGTGATTGGGATGAATTGGAAGAGATGCCGGAGCTGATTGGGATGAATTGGAAGAGATGCTGAAGGTGATTGGAATGAATTGGAAAGAGATGCTGGAGGTGATTGGGATGAATTGAAAGAGATGCTGGAGCTGATTGGAATGAATTGGAAGAGATGCTGGAGGTGATTGGGATGAAATCGGAAGAGATGCTGGAGGTGATTGGAATGAAATGGAAGAGATGTTGAAGTAGATTGGGATGACACAGAAATACGTTGGTATGAATTGGAAGAGATGTTGACGTAGATTGGGATGACATGGGAACAGGGTGTTGAAGGAATTTGGGATGAGACCTAACAGATTTTTGGAGGAGACTGAAATGAAACGGAACACATGCTGGAGAAGACTGGGATGAAGAAGAAGAACCGATGTTCCATGAGCTTGGAATGAAGCGAAACAAAATGTTGGACGAGACTGGGATGAAAGGGAAAACAGATACTAAAGAATATTGGGATGGAAGCGGGAAAAAAATACTAAAGAATATTGGGATGAAAGCGATCAGATGTTAAAAGGAATTCAGGAATGCACGGAACAGACGTTGACAGTGAACAGGCCTGGTTGATTTCAGATGACGTCACAATGTGAACAGGCCTGGTTGATTTCAGATGACGTCACAATGTGAACAGGCCTGGTTGATTTCAGATGACGTCACAATGACACGGAACAGACGTTGACAGTCAACAGGCCTGGTTGATTTCAGATGACGTCACAACGACAGGGAACAGACGTTGACAGTCAACAGGCCTGGTTGATTTCAGATGACGTCACAACGACAGGGAACAGACGTTGACAGTCAACAGGCCTGGTTGATTTCAGATGACGTCACAATGACAGGGAACAGACGTTGACAGTCAACAGGCCTGTTGGTTTCAGATGACGTCACAATGACAGGGAAACAGACGTTGACAGTCAACAGGCCTGGTTGGTTTCAGATGACGTCACAATGACAGGGAACAGACGTTGACAGTCAACAGGCTGGTTGGTTTCAGATGACGTCACAATGACAGGGAACAGACGTTGACAGTCAACAGGCCTGGTTGATTTCAGATGACGTCACAAAGTTGAGAAAAAACCAGCGATTTATTTCCTCTACACTTGATTTGTTTTTCAATGACCACCGGATCTTGCCACACACTTGAGCATTTGCACTTTTTGTTTTTTGAGGGGGGGGGGGGGGGGGGGGGGGGGGGGGGGGGGGGGGGAGCGGAGGTATGTTATGTGGCCAGGCTTTTATCAAAAAAAACCCTTTCTCTTTCTCTCTATCGACCCCCTGCTCTCTCTCTCTCTCTCTCTCTCCTCTCTCTCCTCCATCTCTCTCTCTCTCTCTCTCTCTCTCTCTCTCTCTCTCTCTCTCTCTCTCCTCCCTTTCTTATTACTCCTCCCCTTTCTAATGTACTTCATCGTCAATGTTTTTAATGCTTGTAATTGCGATGTTTTGATGCAGTGTTTGGATAATTCTTGCAAAGATTTTAGATTAAAAAAGTATGTCATTCTCTTCAGTCAATGGCCTTGCATTATGAACAAAATATTTGTACTCATTTTGTCCCCCCCCCCCCCCCCTACTCATACTCCCGTCCCCATCTTTCTCATTATCCCAGTTCTTACACCTTTGTTTTTTGCATTTACGTTGTATTACAACGGGAAAAATGATACAGAAAAAATGATGTTGGAAACGGTAAAATCAAAAAGACGGATGAAGAGGGATAGAACGAGAATACAAAGAAGAACAGACAGAGACAGAAAAGAAAGAAAGAAAAGAAAGGAAGAAAGAGAGAAACAAAGAAAGAAAGACAGAAAGAAAGAAAGGAAGGAAGAAAAAAATAAAAGAAATAGAAGAAGAAGAAGAAGAAGAAGAAAAGAAGAAGAAGAAGAAGAAGAAGATGATGATGATGATGATGATGATGATGATGATTAACAGGAAGATGGGGATGATAACGATGATAGTGAAACAAAAAATTAATATCATCACCAACATCAACATTTTCGCAACAAGCACACAAAAACAAACGGCTCCACAGACTCTCTGGAGCCAACATCTTGCTAAACATAAGACGTTCAAGAGTGCGCATTGTCTGTCAAATGGTTTGAAGCAGGAAAATTATACCAGCCATTGAAGGGAACATCAAGAGGTAAGCTTATATGTTTGCACCGTGTTGACAGAAGAGGTCGCCCATCTTGCCTTTTCCTCTCTAAAGCTTCTTGCAGTCTCTGTGTCAAAGCTGTAACAAAGTTTCTGTCCGGCGCCTGTCGTCCCTCTGACAATTCACCCTGACTCAAAGCAGGAAGACCTCTGCTTATGTGATGGTGATGATGATGATGATGATGATGATGATGATTATGATGAAGATGGTGATGATGATGATGATGATGATGATGATAAACGATGATGATGATGATTGTGATGATGATGATGATGATGATGATGATGATAATGGTGATGGTGGTGGTGATGATGATGATGATGATGATGATGATGATGATGATGATGATGATGGTAGTGATGATGATGATGATGATGATGATGATGATGATGATGATGATGATGATGGTGATGACGGTGATGATGATGACGGTGACAACGATGATGATGACGACGATGATGATGACGACGATGATGACGACGACGACGATGATGATGACGGTGATGATAATGATGATGATGGTGATGGTGATGATGATGATGATGATGATGATGATGACGATGACGACGACGACGGTGATGATGATAATGACGATGATAATGATGGCGATGATGATGGCGATGACGATGATGATGATGATGATGATGATGATGATGATGATGATGATGACTGCGACTTCAAGATTCACGAAGTCTACTACCTTTGCCCCCTTTTGGGAGTGGAAGACACAAGCAGAAAACAAAGCGGACTGATTCATAACAAAACACGTGAATGTGGAACATTTTAGAAGAAAGTAAGCGGACAAAAAGAAAAAAAAAAAAAAAAAAAAAGACAGATGGAACATTTTCACTGCTGTGAAATTGACAAAGTCAAAAACGAAAGAAGTCCTTTAAGAACTTTCAAGTTCAAAGACCAGTTTAACAATATTACTGATTAGAAACGGTTACGTTATAATTATGGTAGTACCACATCTTTCTATTCTGAAGTCAATTACAAAAATAACTTCTAGGCAACGAAGATATTTTCTGGACATATGTGTACGAAGGGTGTATTTTTTTTACGTGCACACCAGAACAAACCCAAACCCTCCCCCCCAAACCCCCGTTCTCTCTCTCTCACACACACACACACACACACACACACACACACACACACACACACACACTCACTCTCTCTCTCTCTCTCTCTCTCTCTCTCTCTCTCTCTCTCTCTCTCTCTCTCTCTCTCTCTCTGTGCATTGCTCTTTACTGCATTACTCCTGTTCGTAAGGACATAAGGAAATATTACGAATTTATTTGTTTTTTTGTTAACCTTTGATTTAATACACAGTAGGAATGAATGTATACTATAATTTTGTTTGCAGGAAAGGAAGAAGGAAATGTTATTGTTCTGTTACCCCCTCCCCCCTTGTCAAAAGACCTCTCTGGTAATGACAATGAAATATGAAAGTGTCAAACTGTCTGTCTGTCTGTCTGTCTCTGTCTCTCTCTCCCTCTCTCTCACACACACACACCACACACACACACACACACACACACACACAACACCACACACATATATCTATATATATATATATATATATATATATATATATATATATAGACAGATACCCGTCCCCCTCTCAAGCACACCACAATACGACATACCCTCTCCACACATGATTATCATTACTTTCGTCAGTACAACAGATTTCACCAGCCGGTCTGTATTTGTTGTTGGCCTGTGGGGTGGGAATGGATCTCTCTACAGAATTTTCCCGGGAGCAACTCCAATCTTGCGTTCTCTTTACTGCATGCTAACTGCATGTTCTACACACAACGTCAGTTATTGTCTGCTCCGAGAGACTAGCACACAGACCACTGCTTCAGGCTGGGTAGATGGGGGAGGAACACACACACACACATACACGTACATATCCAAACACACACACACACACACACAACACCACACACACGCACACACGCACACACACACACACACGCACACACGCACACACACACACACACACACACACACTCACACCATCCCCACCACCATAGCCACAACCCCCGGCTCAAACCGCGTTTTTCCCAGGATGCACGCAAGTTTTTTTTTTTCCTTTCTCTTTCTTTCTTTGTTTCTTTCTCTTTCCTGTTCAAACTTTGATGGTGGATGCTATACAGCGGCTGCAGCTGTCCTCCATGTTGATGGGCTGTTTTATTCTGTGTTGTCTCAGTTGTCCTCCATGTTGATGGGCTGTTTTATTCCGTTTTGTCTCAGTTGTCCTCCATGTTGATGGGCTGTTTTATTCTGTGTTATCTCAGTTGTCCTCCATGTTGATGGGCTGTTTTTATTCTGTGTTGTCTCAGTTGTCCTCCATGTTGTTGGGCTGTTTTATTCTCTGTTGTCTCAGCTGTCCTCCATGTTGATGGGCTGTTTTATTCTGTGTTGTCTCAGCTTCTCCATGTTGATGGGCTGTTTCATTCTCTGTTGTCTCAGCTGTCCTCCATGTTGATGGGCTGTTTATCCTGTGTTGTCTCAGCTTCTCCATGTTGATGGGCTGTTTTATTCTCTGTTGTCTCAGCTGTCCTCCATGTTGATGGGCTGTTTTATTCTCTGTTGTCTCAGCTGTCCTCCATGTTGATGGGCTGTTTTATTCTGTGTTGTCTCAGTTGTCCTCCATGTTGATGGGCTGTTTTATTCTCTGTTGTCTCAGTTGTCCTCCATGTTGATGGGCTGTTTTATTCTCTGTTGTCTCAGCTTCTCCATGTTGATGGACTGTTTTATTCTGTGTTGTCTCAGTTGTCCTCCATGTTGATGGGCTGTTTTATTCTCTGTTGTCTCAGCTTCTCCATGTTGATGGGCTGTTTTATTCTCTGTTGTCTCAGCTTCTCCATGTTGATGGGCTGTTTTATTCTGTGTTGTCTCAGCTGTCCTCCATGTTGATGGGCTGTTTTATTCTGTGTTGTCTCAGTTGTCCTCCATGTGATGGGCTGTTTTATTCTGTGTTGTCTCAGCTGTCCTCCATGTTGATGGGCTGTTTTATTCTCTGTTGTCTCAGCTGTCCTGCACGTTGATGGGCTGTTTATATCTGTGTTGTCTCAGCTTCTCCATGTTAATGGGCTGTTTTATTCTCTGTGTTCTCAGCGTGTCTCCCCTCATGAAATCGATGACACACAAACTGTCCTCATCTTTTTTCCCCCTCATTAGTCGACAACCTCTTCTCTTCTGCACACACACACACACACACACACACACACACACACACACACCACACACACACACACACACACACACTCACACGCACGCACACACTTACACACACACGCGCGCGCGCGCACACATACACACACACACACGCGCGCGCACCCATCTCCTCCCGCCCCTCTCTTCATCCCCTCCCCTCTCCCCACCCCACCCATCATCATCAACGTCTCCCCTCGCCCTCCTCCCTCCACACCCTTTCCTTCTCCTCCTCCCCCCCACCCTCCCCCCCTCTGTAGTCCCTGTCCTGCTCTCTATACAGATCGATGTGAAAGACATTCCAGATGCAGGAGTGGTCAATAATATGGTCAGTGGGGTGGGGTGGGGGGGGAGGGAGTGGGGGTGGTGGGATGCGTTTAAGGTGTGGTTTTCTGGTCAAGTTGCAGAGTGACGGTCTAAGGAAGGAAGGTGTGGTGGCTGCTTTTCTCCACAGTTGGTGAAGGGAGACAGGGAATTGTGACTATATATGAGGGCTGGGTGGAAAAAAAAAAACACAAAAACAGCCAGAGAGAGAGAGAGAGCGCGAGAGAAGAGAGAGAGAGAGAGAGAGAAAGAGAGGAGAGAGAGAGAGAGAGAGAGAGAGAGAGAGAGAGAGAGACAGAACAGACAGACAGACAGAGAGGGCGAGAAAGAAAGAGACAGAGACGGCGGGAGAGAGGGTGAGGAGAAAGAGAGAGAGAGAGGAGGGAGAGAGAGGAGAGAGAGAGAGAGAGAGAGAGAGAGAGAGAGGAGAAGAGAGAGAGGGAGAGAGAGAATGGGGTGAGAGAGAGAGAGGAGAGAGAGAGAGAGAGAGAGCGGTGAGCGAGAGAGAGAGAGAGACAGACAGACAGACAGACAGACAAAAGAAGGAGACAGACAAACAGGCTAAACAATAATAATAATAATAATAATAATAAGAAGAAGAAGAAGAAGAAGAAGAACAACAACAACAACAACACCAGCAACACCAAACAATAACAGCAACAAGAACAACAAGAACTAGAAGTTTGAGATGCACACTTTTTTTTTTTAAAGATCTGTATTTTTCCATACGATGGTCCAAGATATACAGTTCCTTTTTGCTCTTCCTTTTTACAGACAATTGTCCGAAATGTACAATTAAAAAATGTCTTCCTTTTAACAGGGAGTTGTCTAAAATATAGTTTTAAAAAATGTTCCTTTTAACAGGGTGTTGTCCGAAATACAGTTAAAAACAAATCTTCCTTTTTAAACAAAAAACCGCCAGCTGTCCGAGATACAGTAAAAAAAAACAAACAAAAAAAAAACTTCCTTTTTACAGGCGATTGTCCGAGATACGTTGTCTTTTTAATCCTTCCTTTTAACAGGCGATTGTCCCAGATACGTTGGCTTTTTAATCCTTCCTTTTTACAGGCTTTTAATTCTTCCTTTTTACAGGCGATTGCCCGAGATACATTTTTTTGTTTTTGTTTTTTGTTCTCTTCCTTTTTCCAGACGATTTTTAAAATTCTTCGTTTCTCCAGTCAGACTGTCCGAGATATTCACATTTTTTTTTTTTTTTTTTGAGTCGTTCCTTTTTCCTTCGATAACCAACAACAAATAGCGGGCAGAACGAAAACAGCAGAAGAAAAGGGGCAAGAAAAGCGACGGTCAGTATTGATCCGCTGAACTCCCATGGGGGTGTAGGAAGCTCCCAGGGTAATAAGCAAGCAGTGTTGTCCCTTAATGGGCGTGATGTGTCACACATGATGGCACTGAACAAGGTGATGAGTGTCTCCTTCCTTCTCTTGCTTTTTTCTTTTTTGTCCTTTCGTGCTTTCCTTATCTGCCTATTTTCTTCCTTCTTTCTTTCCTTTTTTTTTAATTGTGTGTTTTCATTTGTGTTCTTTATTTATTTCTCTTTTTTTGTTTTCATTTTGTGTCTGTTTTTTTTTTTCTTTATCACCCCCCCCCCTTTTTTTTTTTCTCATTTTTGTATGTTCTTTTATCTCTCCTCTTCTTTTATCCTTTCATTTGTATTTTTAAAAAAAATCATTTTTTTCCATATTCTGTTGGATGCTAGTTCTTCCTGATCTTTGTGCACCCCCCCCCCCCCCCCCCTCCTTTTTCCCTTTCTCTTTACGTTCATTCTTTTTCTTATCTTTCTATTCTTTCTTCATATCAATCTTTTCTTTTTTATTTTTTTCTTCGCCGGCCTTTTCTGTCTTTGATCTTAATACAAACTACTACACACCCAGATTCACACGTAAAAGA
>JADBJO010014737.1:0-25000 GCA_016801955.1 Conus betulinus
TCAGGAACATGCAAAACCCGTCCAGTGTCAGCAAGACTGTTAAGCCTGTTCTAATAGTTCAAACACCATAAGTCCCCTGGCTGGGCCGTCCATAATGTTTGAGTCATGTAGGGGAACCTAAGAATCGATATACATTATCATCTTTTTTTTTTTCCAGCAAAATATCTCCTGAATCTTCAAACACAGTGTTTTCCCTGTTCTATCTGAATTCTTTCTATGAAATACAGCGAACGTGTTCTACCATAAACTATGACGGACAACCGGATTACCTCCCCTGCTGAGAGAGTTTCTTTGCTTTTGACGTAAATATGGTAAATCTTTAAAAAGTAATGATTCGAAGTGAAATCCAATAAACGTTTTTTCAGTAGGGGAAGATAAAGTTAATGAAATGAATGAAAATTAAATAAATCAACGCTATCTCAACTTTTGGAGAAGCCCGTTAACATTATAATTAGAAATAAACATTGCTTTTATCCCATTACTTACCATTTGTTTCAAAAAACTGGTTTGGAGTACCAGTCGTAGGATTAATCCTGGAACTTTAAGTCGTTTAAGTCTTTTAACCCTCATTTGTCAAGGACTTATTTTCATGTAATCGTGGCCCGGCCCCGTTTTTCCTATTTGTTTTATACCCCAAACTCTTTTGTCTCTGGCCATATGACCTGGGACATAGGGGGGGGGGGGGGGGGGGGGGGGGGGGGGGGGCTGGGGGTTTTTGGGCTGTGTCTTTTTTGGTTGGATGGTTTCCGGATTCAGCCCTTTTTGAAAGAATCAACTATGCTTGCTTTTGAGTGGTTTTTTGCCTTTCAGTACTTTTGTTTTTCTTCTGATGACTCAGTTTGGGAGTTGGAGTGCAGCTCGCCCGTGGTCGTGGAGTTACGAGCCAAGGGCCGAGATTTCTTGTTCTGTTCTCGATCCCCTTAACTCTCCTGTCTTTGGTGCCCGAATCCCTTTCTTGCTTGTCATCTTTGTCTGTTTGTTTGTCATCTGTCTTATTGTGGCTAGGGTCCCTCCTTCCTGAGATGACTTGTTTTGTCTCGTTCTGTTTTTCCATGATTAATGTTTGTTTCAGTTTGGTTGCTGTATCTTGTGAAAGACAGATCAGGAACAGGACATCATCCAGTTGGATCAATGGATTTTGCTGTCCTGATCGGAAATGTTTGGTTCTACTGAGTTTGTTATGGTTTCTGGCATAAAAACTATGGGTCTGTCATCATGTACACGACTCGTGTATTTTCCCTAGTCCGTCTTTCGTCCTCAACGTCCTGTTCAATTTTGTCTTTTGTTCTGATTGAATAAGTCTTAATCGTCCAGTGTTCGCTTACATCTGAAACAACCTGTTCATGTATGTTCTGTGTTGAATTATCACTGGGTCGTCCTCCAGCAATAATCATTTTCCACCAGAAGGGGTCGTTGTTGCTAGCTCTGACATCCCTACAGACTGTCCCCAACAGCTGCTGATTTTTTTGTCTGTTCACTACTACCTGAAGCATCAGTAGTTTGTTTTTTCTGCCTGACAGAGTCACTTTCAACCATAACAACACACTCCGGTGCTTCAGAAACATTACTTCTGACCACGTCACTGTAGAAACGTGTACCGGGAACAATAGGCCACACGAATCATTTCTGTTCTGGGCCCCTTGGTTTGTCATTGATCCCCAGACCGATGGCCTGAGATTTCTCTCACCTGTCCATGGTTGACACTGCGGCTTCTCGCATAGTGATAACGGCGTGGGGGACTACGATTGGTGCCTGACTGCTTTGGATTTTCGCAAAAAAATGTGAAATTGTCCTGGGTCCGAGCAAGCATTGTTCCTGTCTGAGAGTTTTCCTGGTAGTGGCGTTTTGTTTTTCTTTGAGGGTTGTTTGCCACTGGTTGATGGACACCCTCTGTGACGGTCGTACTCCCACTGTCTTCACGGGTTCGTATTCGAGACCAAATTCTCCTACTTTCCCGTGGGGCTGAGACGGATTGTTTCCTTTCAGTGTCGTTCCTGGGAAGACATCGGTAGGTTCCTGTCCTCCTGTACGTGGAGCTGTTTCCGTATTAATGCAGGCATCTTGCCAATCCTCGGTGAAACTCCTTCATCTCTCTTTGCCTTGTAGTAAAAGGGTCGAAAGCCCCCTAATGCTGCTAGTTTCCCCTCAGGCTGTCTCTGAGGTCCCTTGTCCCTGCAGGACCAGCCATCTTGTCTGGCCACCGACAAAACTGGCACCAGGATTGGTCGGGTCACTTCTGCGAACCCATGGTTTTGCCGAGGCGGACACCCTTGCCGTTTGTCGTCCCCCAATGTGTCCGCCAGTTGTTGCCGGTTATTGTTGGTCGTTCAGCCATCATGATGATTTGTGTTGTAGTAGTTTTTGCACACATCTTTCCCACTCTTCTTCATGCTCAATTGGGAAATTCTCTGAAGGATTGCAGGCTTTTTTTGAATCCTGTTCTGCTGCCTCCAACGTCCTCTCTGATAGCCCAGTCCTTTTCCTTCATTGATAAGTCTTGTCTTCTTTCAGTTCCTTAATATCACGAACATTGATTGGCACACTGTCTTTCAGCTCAGCTCACTGATTCTGCAAAAAAGCACCTGATGTTGTTTTTTCTAGATCAGAACATTTCCCGTCGATGTATTCTTTAATTCTAGCAATATGTACTTGCAAATTTTGCTGCAACTGCGCAAAGCGCCAATCCAAAAGGTTGCACAATGTTTGAATCGATGTACAGCAGACATGTTTTGTGACATCTTGTCAGGTGCCTGTAGTTTTTTGCTGAATGTTTTCTTATAACCGGTCCTGGGATGTTAATAGGCAGTTTTGAAATTTCAGGTTCTAATGTTTCATGTGTTTTCGTGGTCTTTTTGACCACACGCCTATACACAACACAGCGTTCAATGAAGGAGCAGATTTCATGTGCAACTGGAGTGGAGAGGGTGATGAAGGGAATGGCAAGTGTGAACTGCGCTTACACAGCCAGAAATCCCTCATTAATTCTACTATTTTTTTGAAAGCTCATCATTTCGCCTCAGTTCTACTAACCTTTTCACCCATCCACCATCACCCTTTCAATGCACACACTCTTCATGATTCATGTAGCAAAAATAAAGACGATCAAACTAGTAAAACACAACAGATTAACGTTAGAAAACGGCGAGAGCTGAAGAAACACGAAACCGCCACTTGTTAAACCTCATCTGGAGAGCAGAGAGAGAGAGAGAGAGAGAGAGATGCAGTGTGGAGCTACCAACTCTGTACATTTATTTTTTTGTAATTTCGTATTGTGGACACTCTTTGCTTCAACAATCCGTTTTATAATTATCAGATGCATTTTAAACTCGACTAACCATTGTGCTCCTTTGTATCCCGTGCACACTGTCATCCGTTGGATGACAGGGGTGAAAACAAAAACCATGGTAAGATTTACGTAATATGTCATGTGTGTGAACATATTTTCAGCATTCTATATTTTGCAAGCTCATTTTCATAAAATGAAATCTGCTGCACATGGACAGAATGATATTAGAGAGAATCTCAGTCATGTGTGTACATAATCAACAAAGAGTTATTTTGAAAATAGAAAAAAAAGAGTAGATGGCTTATAATGTAATGCCGTCAGGCGCAGCATTCTACTTGCTTAGATATTTTCAGAATGATTTACTCAAAAAATTGTAAAAATCTTTTTGATTGCCGTTATTAAATTGCCATGAGATAATATCAGGGAAGAAAAAGTGTTGAAAAAGGAACTCTTATATCTGAGGCCTGTTTACTGCTGTATCTGTCTATCTGTCTGTCTGCCTGTCCTGTCTGCCTGTCTATCTACCTATCTATCTGGTCTATCTATCTATTTGTCTGTCCTGTCCCCTGTCTGCATATGCGAGAGAGAGAGAGAGAGAGAGAGAGGAAAGAGACAGACAGACAGACAGACAGACAGATAGAGATACAGACAGGACAGACAGAGGCAGACAGAGAGAGAGAGAGAGAGAGAGAGAGAGAAAATTGTTAAAAAACCTTTTATTCGATCAAGTAATTCAGAGTTTAGTTAGAGACTTCTCTTACAGTTAAAATGTGTGGGGATAAAAGATAAGAAAAAGAAAGAAAGAAAGAAAGAAAAAGTGTGTGAGAGAAAAAAAGTGATTGGCACACACAAGATTATGGGAACATATCACACACACACACATACACACACACACAGACACACACGCGCGCGCGCGCCGCGCGGGGGCGCGCGGCCTTGTATGCCAAGTTTCACAAAAAAACATGCATACAACACCCCAACCATAAGGATACTGATTTTTTAAACAACAGTAACAAACTGAAGGTTGTGAGAACAAGAAAGGATGGGCTAGGTATCTTGGTTTGGTCAGTGGTGGTTTGGGGTTATAGCGAGAGAGAGACCAGGAGAGAGATAGAAGGAGAGAGAGAGAGACAGAGAGAGAGAGAGACAGACAGACAGACAGACAGACAGAGAGAGATAAGAGAGAGGAGAGACAGAGAGAGAGAAGAGAGAAAGAGAAGAGACTAAAAGAAAGGGCAAAGAACAGTGAAAAAATCATTGAATACACTCTACAATACCGAACAGCCACTTGTCTGGGTGTGCCTGTGCTGCACATGGGGAATGGTGTTGCATATACGTGAATGACTGAGTGCGCGAATGTTCCATGGACGGTGGTAGCAGAGGAGGATGCAAATGCATGTGTGAGTGTGCCTGTGCTTTTGCCTTATGGAATAATGTTGTGGTAGTAGTAGTAGTAGTAGTAATTAGTAGTAGTAGTATAGTGATAGTAGTAGTAGTAGTAGTAGTAGTAGTAGTAGTAAGTATTAGTAGTAGTATAGTTGTTTGTTGTTGTTGTGTGTGGTGGTGGTGTGGTGGTGGTGGTGGCGGTGGTTGTGGGCGTGGTTGTGGCGGTGTTGCTGTTGTTGTTGTTTGTTGTTGTTTTGTTGTTGATGATTTTTGATTGCGAGACAAACAGAGAAGCAGCTGGTAGCAGCCATGTGGTTTCTTGTTCTTTGTTACTGCCCTAGCCTGAAGAAGACCCAAGAGGTCGAAATGCATTGGGTCTAGACCTGTACTCTCCGTTTGTCGATGTTCTTGGCAGTCACTAACCCCCTCTCTCTTTTTTTCAAATGTTTGCTTCATTTTTCCGCCCTCAGTCACCTCCGTTTTGAAACTTTAGTTTTTTTAACCAAGTTATGGCAAGCAAATTATAACAATAGAATACTCATTCACCATCTTGATAGATATCGCCAAGTATTGGCATTAATACACATCGTTAAAACACATGGCATATATACAATAAATACATAGTCTTACAATTTAGAAACATAGTTTCAACTGACATTTCTTCTGGGATGAACCAATGAATCATAGACAGAATCAGAGTTGGCGAGATAAACTTTCAGTCTCTCTGGTTTACTCCTGTTGCAATTGTTGATCCATGGGTGTTGAGCAGTCTTTCAGCCCTCTGTGGAGAGCAGTGAGTGTTCATAATGAGTTTACCCTTTTTATGGGCTAAGCTACCTCTTCAGTTTCCTGTTCCGGTTTGCTTTGTGCCACCAAGACAGAAAGAAAAGGGAGGGAGGGGGGGGGGGGGAGGGGGGGTCTCCTCCAACCACTACAGTGTGAGTTTTTTGTGTAGAAGATTCAAGAATTTCAAGAACGCTGTATCCTAGCAGTTCACACTGGTTTTATTTTGCCTTCTGCTAACTGACAGGGCGCCCTGGGCTGCATGCGTATCATACATGTACCAGTTTTGTCATCAGCAATAGCATCAGGCATGCGCAGAATGCACGATGACCGTGGTGATGGAGAAGGGAGGACAGGAAGTGGCCCGGATTAGCAGCGTCTCTGATGTATCAGACCATGCGCTAGAAGTGAAGGAAAACTGGACCCCGACAGTACGGTACAAAGTGACGTCACCTTTCTCTCTATCATTGTTCCCAAAGCCGTGGCTCCGGCGGACTGTGGGAAGGGGGGGGGGGGGGGGGGGGGGAGGAGTTGTTTGAGAGGCATGAGAGGAGAGACGGACATAAACATATGTTAGTAATCTATACCGCCATCTGTGAGACAAAGGAAGAATGAAAGAAGGAGGGGGGGAGAGGGGTAGTAGGGAGGGGGGAAGGTAGTACAGGATGGAGTGAGTGTCAATTGTAATGAGACATTCTCGTTGTTGTTGTTGTTGTTGTGTTGTTGTCGTTGTTGTTGTTTTGTTGTTTCTTGTTCTTGTCGTTGTTGTTGTTTGCTTTTGGTGATGGTGGTGATGATGGGGGCGGTGGTGTCGTCGTAATAGAACGAATGATGATGATGATGACGGTGATGATGGTGATGATGATGATGATGATGAGGAGGATGATGATGATGATGAAGATAAAATCAATAATAGTGGACCACATAATAACAACCCAGCAACCCACAACAGCAACATCAACAGCAATAATAGTAATGATACTTATCATAGTAATGATAGTAACTGCTATTGTTAGTAATAACAATGATATTAACAAGAGTAGTAGTAGTAGTAGTGGTAGTCGTAGTAGTAGCAGTAGTCGTAGTAGTAGTAGTCGTTTGTCGTCGTCGTCGTCGTCGTCGTCGTCGTCGTCGTCGTCGTCGTCGTCGCAGCAGCAGCAGCCAGCAGCAGCAGCAGTAGTAGTAGTAGTAGTAGTAGTAGTAGTAGTAGTAGTAGTAATGAATGAATGAATGATGAATGAATGAATGAATGAATGAATGAATGCAATTCTGGTTTTGTAAGTCGCGTGAACCATGAAAAAAACACAGTAAATCAACTTTTCAGCAAAAAAAATACAAATCCTGCAGCTGTCACTGATTCAACATCTTACTTCCAGATATTCAGCACTTTACCCTGCAGTGTACATGGAACACACCCACACACACACACACACACACACACACACACACACACACACACACACACACACACACACATCACCCCCCCCCCCCCCCCTCTCTCTCTCTCTCTCTCTCTCTCTCTCTCTCGGTGAGTGTGTGTGTGTGTGTGTGTGTGTGTGTGTGGGTGTGTGTGTGTGTGTGTGTGTGTGTGTGTGTGTGAATATATCACTTAAGCTATAGTTTAGTTACCTAAACTTCTAAATGCTCTTTGGGTGTAGAATGATGGAACATTTCAACCGTATGAAAAGAGATCAGTGAACGATCAATACGATTCATTTCAAAAGATCGTTGACCTGATCACCAAAATAGGTGACCCTGCTGTGTGTATGTTTGGAGTATTTGGAAATGTTATGATCATTCTGATCATGTTTCACCTTCCGGCATCCACCTCTAGTATTTTCTTCCAAGTTCTGGCCTGCTCCGATCAGCTGACTTTGATTAAAGGGCCCCTGCTTCGCTTCCTGGAAGAGAATTCAATGTGCCAAAGTTTCGGCGACTCGGTTCCTGGCAGTGTAAAATGGACTATATGATGTATTATACAACACAACTTTATCCCCATGGATGCTGGTGGCACTCACCATGCTGAGAGCAGCCTCTGTGGTGTGGCCACTTCGTGTCAATGCTGTGTGGACGAAGAGAATGTCGAGAGCTACTGCTGGTATAATGACCGTCATTATCATTTTGATTAATAGTCACATTCTTTATGGATATGACATAGGATCTTGTTATTGGATTTGCTGTCCTCATTCTGAATCCAGACACTACAGTCATTTTAGTGTGGTAATTTGTCCATGGGTAAACTTGGCTCAAAGCGTTTTTGTACCTTTGATCATGTTGGAGGTCAGCAACAGTGTTCTTCTCCACACACACTTGTCAGATCTGTCAGAACAGGCACCCGTCTTCCTGTGCAACAAATCACCCAGGATTCTAGACAACAAACAGTGACTTCATTGACTGTCACCCTGATAGCTGCAAATATATTTTTTTTTCGTCCTAACAACGCCAATGTATATGTATTCCATTGCACGTCACTATGCTAACTATAGAGACCCAAATGCGTCTGGACAATATGCAGTCTTCAATACAGCCAGTCGCATTCTATTGGACCTCAACAGCGCTGTTAACTTCTGCTTGTATTGTGTCACGGGCAGCAAATTCAGAGCAATTTTCACACATATCTTAGACTTCCGGGCTATTCTTTACAACTGAATGTCACTTTGTTTTGTACAGAACTGCCATACCAATTGCAATGACGTCATCCAGTGCTAGTGTTGTGTGAAAAAAAAAAAGTGAAGTACAGGCCGACAACCAACACCAACAGAGATCTTCAGAAACGGTTATTGCTACATGGTGATGACCGCAGCTAGACAACACCTAATCTGCCTTGTAAGATGGTGCTGTGTTTTGCCGCAGATTAAACAGAAGTAGACAAACTGTCCAAGCTGCCCGTGACATATTTGACTAGATAACTGACTGCACGGCCACTTCTATGAATGACTTGAAGAATGAATCAGTCAATAGAAATAACAGAAAATCAGTGTATAGACTAATCAACAATGCAATCAAACAATCAATCAAGCGATTAAGTAATCAATCACCCTTTCACTTAGCCAATCCACAGTTAATCAATCGATCGACCAATCAACCGACCGATCGATCGGTCGAAGGATGGGTCGATTGATCGATCGATTGATTGAATATTTTATTGATTTAATATATCTGTTAATTGATTTGATTGGTTGATTGATTGATTGATTGATTGATTGATTGATTGATTGAACGTGCTTAGTCCAGGAAGTCAGCTTCATTTCTTTAGTGTTTATCATTCTGCAGTTTCATGGCATTCCTGAAAAATTCTGCAGTGGCGCTAAAAATGTACAGGTTCAGATCCAGTGGATGATTCAGTATCACATGTTGGCATCCTTCACAAACCAGCCATATGGAACTTGAAGCCTTTTCATACAACTCTTTTTCTTGTTTAATTTGTTATCTTATCATTGCCTTACTGTGTGTTGTTGCAGTGCCAGTATGATGTCGGGAAATACATCATCATCACTCATACGAATCGTGAAAAGGAAACACGCACTTCATGTTTTCTCTTGTGCCTTTGTGTGCATGTATGCATGAGCGCGCGCGCGCGCGCGCGTGTATGGTGTTCGAGTACGCATATACGCGCATGTGTGTGTGTGTGTGTGTGTGTGTGTGTGTGTGTGTATGTGTGTGTGTGTGTGTGTGTGTGTGTGTGTGTGTGTGTGTGTGTGTGTGTGTGTGCATGTGTGTGTGTATGTGTGCATGTGTGTGTGTGTGTGTGTGTGTGTGTGTGTGTGTGTGTGTGTGTGTGTGTGTGTGACATCAATAGTTCGACAATCACAACTTTGACATAGTGCTTTTTTTTTTCGCTTTACTGGCACCATCATTAAATCAAAAATACAGTTGTTATTGGTATTGGTATTCCTAGTTACTATTTGTCTATCATCAACATCGACACTGTCACAATCTTTAACATACATGTAGTAAACTGGGGGGGGGGGGGGGGGGGGTTTTTTGGTTGGTTTGGTTGGTTTGGCTGCTTGGGTTGGATGGGTGGATGGTTTATTGGTTGGTTGTTGGATGGTGGTTGATGGTTGGTTGGATGGGTGGTTGATGGTTGGTTGGTTGGTTGGTTGGCTGATCAGTTGGTTGTTATTGTTGCTTTTGTTGTTTTAATACAAATATGAGTAGCATATTGGTAGCATCATTTAAGCAAGGCATTGATTGATCCTGGCATCGGTACTTTTGAGTAGCATATGAGTGGCCTCATTTTTTCTTCCATGTCTTGTGGTAAGCATCAACGCCTCCTTGATCACAATCTTTCACAATGTGCAAAGTGTTTTGTTGTTTGTTTGTTGTTTTTTTGTTCGTGTGTGTGTGTGTGGTGTGTGTGTGTGTGTGTGTGTGTTGTGTGTGTGGCCCGCCCGCGCGCGCGCGCGCGCGTGCGTGTGTGTGCGTGTGTGTGTGCGTGTGTGTGTGTGTGTGTGTGTGTGTGTTAATCGGAACTGTCATCTAATTGATAATGCCGTTTCGACTTTCAGCGTGAGACAGCCGTTGCGAGTAGTCATGGTCCCTGCGCTCCCTGTACACGTTGAATACAGGCTGAGTGACCTTTTTTTCTGACATCCTTTTTTTTTTTCGTTGAATCTCAACCAACGGCGATCGCTTCAAAAATTTCTATACGCATAAACGTTTCTTTTTTTTTTTTTTTTTTTTTTTTTTGTCTTCTATTCCGACTCGGGCGATTCGTCATCGATGCCTTACCTTTTGCGTCGTGGTTTGCAATGTCGAAGCTCGAAGATGTCCGTGATAGGCATTTCTCCTGTCTTCGCGAAGGCGAGAAAATATTCTGGACTTTTCCAACAATCGTCCATCCGTGCTGGAAGTCTGCCTGGCAGCTGAACAGGTTGCTGGCCAAGAGACCGTGGTGGGGGCGCAACAGATCAGTAATCTTTGGAGAATCTGTCCCGCTGCCCAGAACGCCAGAACAAAACTTCTTGTGCGATGTATTTGTATGAGAGCATCTCTAGTTAATTGTCAGACACTAACCCTTTCACTTTGAAATATGATACTGGGAAAGAAAAGCCCTATACACAAATCTGGATCGACGGCTTGCCAATTTCTGTTGCCGATTCAGAGATTAAACATTTCCTTATTAAAGTTGGGTGCGATAAAGGCGGAGAGAGCCAGAAACGCTGATGGAAAACTAACCCGTTCCTTACAGGAAGACGTTTCGTAATCATAACCCCCTGAATAAAACAACCTCTAAAGGTTAGTGTGTTCACTGCAAAGGTCTTTGACCGTCTTTGACGGAAAAAGGCAGAAAAACAAACACACACTATGTTCTAAATGTCTCAACACGGGTCACCATGCATCTGTGTTTGTGAAAGAAATTGTCTGTAGAGCGTGTAGGCAGACTGGCCATAAGCAAGGTGATCCATGGTGCCAGCTGGAAACACCATCCAGTCCTAATGTCAACAGTGTGAGTAAGAGTGTGGCTATGCATTGTGAAAGTGAAGAGCAGGAGGGAGATAGTTCGCGAACTGACGAGAGCGAGACGACGAGAGAGGAGGAGAGCGGGCAGTCCAGGGGTCAATCTGGGAACGCCAGACGACTCCTGCCTCTGCCTTCCAGGGCCAGTCTGCACGTCACCACTTGTCCGACACTCCAAAGCGGCCCCGCTCCTGGGAGGGCACTAGTTCCAGGAAGGTGACGGGGAAGGACAAAGCCAAAAAGAGAAACACGGGCCAGGCTTACCGCAACTCTCCCCCTACTAGCGTTGACAATAACAAGAAGGGTAACACGGGGGAGGGGGGGGGGGGGGGAGTAAAGCATCGCAATCGGTGGTTTGACCAGAGATTTTGACCTTGCCAAGGATACAGACTACGGCTTGGAATGAGGTACATCTATGTATGTTCCATTACTGTAAGAAAACATTTGCACTCAAAAGAAATACTGCATTATTCATGGACAATATTACGCGTATGCTCTACTAATGTCAGAGGTTTGCAAAAATTCAAAAGAAAATCAATATTTCATTACCTAATAGGTCAAAAATTAAATGTAGTATGTCTCCAAGCGCCGCACATGTCAAAACAGGATTTAGTGACATGGGAAAAACAATAGTGAGAGAGGGGGTTAGGGGGGATTAGGGGCGGGGGGCATTTTGTTTTTATAGCGAAGGTACAAATAGAAATCTAGGAAAGGCAATATTGATAGCTAAGCATTTTGATGAGGAAGTCAAATTAGAAACTGCATGCAATAGGATACTTGCAGTTTTAGTTAACCATAATGAATACAGTTTCAAAGTTGGTAATACTTAACAGAAAAATGTCCATCAGAAAAATGATGGGCAGTCCTGCTCACTGCAATACTTGTACATGTTGGTAACATTGTCGACGATGGGCAGTCCTGCTCACTGCAATACTTGTACATGTTGGTAACATTGTCGACGATGGGCAGTCCTGCTCAAAGAAATAATATGTTGTGTAGAATAACACCAAATTTTCAGATCGTATGATCAGAAGCTGTTCTGAACTTGCTGGCATTAAGATGTACAAGTAAAAGTTAACGGTGTAGCTAGAGTACATCAGGATGCTGCTGGCTGCTTTGAAGACTTGATACTGTCCAAACTGAATCGGATCAGAGCTGTCAACAGATCGGGATGTAAGCTTATGTATTTCGAACGGCGTTCGGAGGAGGAAAAAGCACATATTTGCAGCAATCAAGGTTACAGTTAATGCAGTTACATTTTGCCGTCTGGAATCCTGGGTAGACTGTTGTAAAACGAAGACGCATGCCCGCTCTGAAAGATCTGAAAAGTGTCCAGAGAAGAACGCTGTTGCCAGCCCTAACAACATAACAGGGACACAAAATTTTTCACCCATGAGTATCCACGGCCAAATTGTTTTAGAAAACCATATGTAAGTTTCTGATACAGCACCAGGGACAGCATGTCCAGTAACAAGATCCAATGTCGTAACCATAGATATAGTGAGAGTGGATCAGAGTGATGACAACAGTCATTATATACCGGCAGCAACTTGAGACATTCCCTTCGTCCACACAGCACTGACACGAAGTGGCCATATTATAGAAGCTGTCCTTAGCAAGGTGAGGGCCACTAGCATCCAAGGTGATAAAGTGCTTGTCGTATTAAGCATCATCATCCACAGTTTACACTGCCATGAACCGAGTGCTTCAAAGTAAGGCGCACTGAAGTGTTTCTTGAGCAAACTGTTTTAGGGGCATTGTAAATCAAATACAGCAGATCAGAGCAGGCCAGAACTCCGAAGAAAACACTAGAAGTGGACGCCGGAAAGACGACACACGATCGGAACATTAAACAAAATTTCCAAGGATTCCAAACATACACACAAGAGGCTCACCTATTTTTCCAGATCCATCTGGAGATCTCTCCAAATGGTTTGTATTGATCATACCAAAGATCTCTGTTGAGATGGCTTGAATTCATTATTATACAACTCAAGGTCATTAAAAGATGAAGGTAGCCGGATAAAGGTAGTTATTGTAGAAAGAATTTCATTTTGTATCTTATTTCACGGGATCGCCTTGCTCCTATTACATTTGCAGGTGATCAATGGCACATACACCCCATCCTTGATGGTAAAACTGCAACACAGAAATCAGTGACAGCTGCCCATTTATTACAGCCTTTATGGACGCTTGCTGAAGAATTAGTTTTGATGTTGATTTTTGTTAATCAACCTACTTTCATGCATTACCTTAATTATCTCATGATCATGAGAGCTAATCTGTAGACCCACCATCCCTGAGAGAGAGAGAGAGAGAGAGAGAGAGAGAGAGAGAGAGAGAGTCCTGACTCGTGACTTTAATAATGTAAGGTCATCAGCCTATTCACATGAGTACGCAACAAGAAATAGTTCAATTTCGTATAATTTGAACAAAAATTTACCAAGTCTGCAATGAAACATTCTTCCATGACAGTATGTGCATGCAGAGTTCTATCTTAATTATGCATTAATGCTTCTTGGTACGTTCTTCCTTATGAACTTACTGTGAGTGTATATATATATATATATATATATATATATATATATATATATATATATATATATATATATATATGAATTTACTGTAAGTGTATATATATATATATATATATATATATATATATATATATATATACATATATATATATATATATATATATTCAAAACTCATGATATGTATGCTGTTGATACTAGCATACAAAACATGTTTTCTTTATCATTTCCCTCATCGTATTATCGTTTACATATATAGTGAAGACTATTCTATGCCTGCGTCGTATAATTCTCCATGCAACAATTGATAGTTGTCATAAATATTTATAATGCAACCAGTCTATGAAGTATCGCTCTAAATATTTTAATAATTCAACATGTATTCCACCACAAGCAAAATTATCCTTTGACCCGAAATGTTAACATACAATAATTGAGAACTTTAGCTGGGCAACAACTCTTAGAACCATCTATAATGAGGTATTAGCGTTCAAAACCCGTACTAACAACATGTGTCAATCGTAGTAATCCATAAATCATGTTTCAAACATAAACATTACTTCCACACACACCAACCCATCTATTCGCATAGGTTCCTAGTTGAAGCTGCTCTGCTTGTACCTATTACATCGCTGTGTAAGACTAGGTCTGATCAATAGTCTACTATTTTCCCTGCTTAGTCTGTTTCAGCTACTGTCATATAGCCTAACTTATTTTATTAATAGGCAGTGGTCATCCGACCAGGCCCAGACAAACAACAGCGGGGCCACCCGTCCGCTACCCAGGTAACTGCACGACACGGCAAACGACCCGCCCCACAGCCGTCCATCCAGACCCGGTCGGACAGCCGTACTATTTTACGCGTCTCTTTTGTTTACTTCGTTTACGCATGCGCAAAAATTAGCATGTCGCCCTCTACACTGCACAAGTAAACCCCGAATCTTGGGTCTATATAACAGTAGCTGTCATGTTAAACCTTTGACACTCAGTGTGTGTTCTTCTGTGGTCGTGTTCGTGTGGTGCTGGACTTGTGTTGTTTATATTCGTTAGAGAGAGAGAGAGAGAGAGAGATAGAGAGAGAGAGAGAATGATTGATCTGTCTGGTCGCATACACTTTGGTATTTAACATTGGGTTGTGTCACATTCTGTTGTGTTCCATGATGTTGTTTTTGTGCTGTGTTGCGTTGTGCTGCTTCGTGTGGTGTTGCCTTGTGTTGTGTTTCTGGGTTGAGTTACTTTTGAGTCGTGTTGTGTTATGCTGTAATTCGTTGTGTGATGATGTGTTTGTGCAAGTTAAGTTGTGCTTCTTTGCGTTATGCTGTGTTGTGTCACATGATGTTGTGTTCTTGTACGTTGTGTTGTGTTTGTTTAATTGACTTGCGTTGTGTTGTGTTTTCCTGACGTTGTATTGTATTGTTCACCGTTGTGTTGTGATGGGTTGTTTTGTGTTGTGATGTGTTTCAACTTTGTGCCTTTAAGGATTCACTCACGTGTGTTCATGGTTATTGCATTATCAACTCCACATTGTCTTGTTTTTGGAGAGCACAATGACAGCCTTACGTTTATAACCGTGGGACTGTTTGCTGGACAGGATCCCTAGTGAATTAATCACTCCCTTAAGAATGGGGACAATCACACGTCCGCGAACTTGATACAGATAGAACTTCTTTTTCCCTCCTTCTTTCTCTCTCTCTCCCCTCCATAAGAGAGCAAGTCAGGGTCTGTTCAATGTAGGTTACTTATTTTTAAGGAAAGCCGTTCATTTCGTCGCCTGTAGAGGTAAAGTATTCATAATTCACTCAATTAAATGCCATCAGTGGGAGTTTTTAATTGATCACGGTCATCACAGTAATATGACATACGTTTATAGATACACAAGGAACCATTAAAAAAAAATAAATAAAATAAAAAAAAAAAAAAAAAAATAATATATATATATATATATATATATATATATATATATATTTAAAGAGTTTTTGTAGCTTTTTTTGTTTTGTTTCCAGACCTTAACATTTCGAATAGTTTTTCTTCCATACGAAGAAATGTGACTGTTTATTGCAACTAGTTCCATTGATACACTTCATACGTCTCTATTTTAATTTTGCTTTTAACATTAATGTGATTGGAAAGGGTTCTGGGAGCTGTGAAATGGAGGTTTGCTTATTTTGTTTTCGTCAGGGTTCAGTTACAATGTTTACAATGTGTTTCAGATGTCAAATTAGGAATTCGGGAAAACCAAATTTATCATTCACTGAAAATTTTCTTATTAAGCATTTTTCATGCTTAATTCATAGATAAATAGATGTATAGATGCACAGACAGACAGCTCAATTGACAGAGAGCCAGCTGGCAAGCCAGCAAACCAGCCAACCAGCCAGATTAGCCAGCCTGAGAGGCAGGCAAACAAACAAACAGTTATATCAACATCAGTCCACAGAAATGACAATTACATCTTTTAACTGTAACACTTCTTTCGCTGGTGAGCTTGTTTATTGACCACATTTATGCCATAGATGTTGCCAAATATGAAATTGGGAATAAGCAAATTCTGTCTTTAATCAAAATTTTCTTAGCTACCATTAAAAATGATTGAACTACGACAGCCACCCAGCCAGGTAGATACGTAGACAGACAGATAGATAGACAGACAGACAGGCAGACAGGGAGACAGACAAACGGTTAGGTAGGTAGGTAGGCAAGTAGGTAGATAGGTTGGTAGGTAGGGTAGGTCGGTAGATATATCTGTAGGTGGGTAGATAGGTACGTAGGTAGGTAGGTAGGTAGTAGACAGACAGATTGATAAATAGTTAGTAGGTATGTATGTGGATTGGTTGATCGGTAGGTAACGAGGAGGTAGATAGATAGATAGATAGATAGATAGATAGATAGATAGATAGATAGATAGATAGATAGATAGATAGATAGATAGATAGATAAAACAATGAAGTATGTTTCATTTGTAAACCTAAAGGGGAGTAATATAAATAACCTGGAAGCAGCAGACCACATCAGTGGGTATTGTCAGAATCTGGAACTGAGTTCGTTCATGACGACTACGGTGTACAAAACCTGTGGACAATATTGTAGCTGATGTTGGTCGTAAAATCACTTGACAGGAGGGTATGCAGTTTTTTGTTTTACACACACACACACACACACACACACACACACACACACACACACACACACACACACACACACACACACACACATATATATATATATATATATATATATACAATAAACTAATAAATTCCCAGGATAAGTACCGAGCACCATTCCAGCAACTTACAGAGCAGCTTGGTGTTGCAATGACTGCAAGAAATACTGAATTATAAACAAAGCTTGCTCTTATGTTTCAGATTGTAGAAATAGGGGGTGATAAGCCTTCATATCTGCAGTGGTAGATAATTCTGCCTAACTGACAGTATGTGCTTGAGTGGGTGAATGGGAATAATAAATGCTTCTCAAAATGAACCTTCAGCAAGCTTATAGTCTCCGAAGCGGGAGACAATCTCCAATGGGGAGGAAGCTCACTAACATATAACTCTTGGTCAGATACCGGTATTTCGAAACCTGATTGTTTCTCCTCAGTGACTGGGTAAAGTGGTAATTTGACTCCTCTGCTTTTTCGGTTTTAAGAAGAATGCTATACCAGAAAAAGGCTTGCATAGCATTCTCAGCGGCGTCACTGAAGCTCTCAGTAGGAAGATCCAGAAGTTGGGAGTCAGTGTTCACGCCAAGCCCACCAAAACCATCAGAAGCCAGTTAGTCCACCCCAAGGACAAAACAGACAAATTGGACAAATCAGGGGTGATATACAAGATAGACTGCCAGGACTGTGACCATAGTTACATTGGTGAAACCGAGCGCAACCTGCACAAGAGACTAAAGGAACACAAACGTGAGTCCTCTCCAGTGGGTGAACATCTGACCCACTCCCAACATCAATTTTTGAAAAGGACGACGTGCAAAATGCTCGACAGAGAAGCAAGATGGTTCCAGAGGGGTGTAAAGGAGGCAGTCCACATCGCCGCCAGGAACCCCACCTTTAACCGCGACAGGGGCCGACACAACCTGCCATCGGTGTACTCCTCACTCATTCAGTCGCATTGTCGTGAGTTCGCTCACGGCGGTGCGCACTAATTTTAGTTCTCAACCCAGTAGTTGAGCTGAAGAAGTCGGCCGGATTGCCGACGAAAGCTAAAGCGACTTCAACTTCACCCAAACTCCCTATAGTCTACAGAATCTTAAAAAAATGATGAAGGCAGTAGTCAAGGGAAAGAAGAAGAAGAAGAGGAAGAGAAGAAGAAGTGTCCGTCACGGCTGAACAGGGATAGGCACAGAACAGAGACCTACAGAAGCAATCAAAAGAAAAAGGCGAATGAAAAATTCGTGTTCTCCACCCGGTTTATTTTTGCCAACAACTCCTAGTGTATTTTTTACCATTTTGACAGAACCATGGAGAGTAATGTTACATACGATGAGATTTTCAAGTGTGACAGCCATTATGTCAGTTTTTATGTAGATAATGGTGTTAGTTCAAGAAAGTTGGAAGAATGTTTAACTGAGCTGTTGATAACACATGATGTTTATGTCATTTTAAACGGTGACTTGGATGGTAGAACTTCTGATATCTCCCAGGATTTTTTCGGCTTAAATGTTTTTGATACCTGGCACGCTGGTCAGTCTCTCAGCATTAGCCGATGCTCTCAAGATACAAATTTAAACAATTACGGGAAATCGTTATTTAAACCTGTGCACTGCGTTGAACTTGTGTATCCTAAATGATATGCGTAAAGACGACTTAAAACGTTGCTATACATATGTTTCTGATCACGAGAGCAGTATGAACGACTGTTTTGCATTGTCAAATGAACTGTTTGATCTGTTATGCGATGTTTGTGAGTTACATGTTGTAGAACGTATAGATTCTGATCATTTTCCTGTGTCACTTCATGTTATTTTTTCCTTGTGGAAACTTCCTAGATATGAGCAAAACAGGTCAAGGCGATGTTATCGAAAACAAATGTCTGGATTGATGAATGCGCTTCTTTGTTTAGTAATACCTATGTGATGAAAAAGCAAGTAAAAGTATTGATATTGCCATAAGTTTAATGGACGTTGATATCAATGATGCACTAAGTATGTTTACTGAATGTATAATGAAATGTGCTGAATGTATGAAAAAACGTATACAGGGTCACGACAGGGTATTAAAGGACTGATATTATCAAGAATGTGTTCTTAATAAAAGAAAGGCTAGGAGGTTTCTGAGAATAAGTCGACGCACAGTAAAAGACACTGGCAGAACTGCGTATGTAATAGCCAGTTTTAAGTATAAACATTTACTTATGAGAAAAGAACAAGCATATAGTAAATCATTAATAGATAAGTTTAGTAGCATCAATAAATTCACAGAGGGAGTTTTGGACCGTAGTTCACAAGATATCGCCAAAAAGGAAACAGCCTAGAAGCAGCATTTCAACTGACGTGTGGTTTCAACATTTTCAAGCTTTGTTAGAGTTATTTACTGACAATGAGTCAAATGAAAAGGGCTCTGAAGATGAGTGTGATGTTTATATGAATCGTCCCATTAGTGAAGAAGAAGTGTTACCGGCAATAAAAAACGAAACAAAACAAAAACAAAAACAGTGAAGCAGCGGGCCCCGATGGCATAATTGGCAGGCTGTTCACTGTCCTGCCCAAGTTGTGCAGTTTTGCTTGAAACATTTTAACAAACTGTTTGATGACGGTATATTTCCGAATAACTGGACGGAGTCAATAATCATACCTATCTTTAGAAAAAGGGGGACACTAATGATCCAAACAATGATAGTGCTATACGTCTTTGTAGCATAAGCAGTAAAATATTTGCACTGATAATGAATAACAGATTGCAAGAGCAGGTTGAGGAAAACAATATTACTGGTGATCACCAAGCTGGTTTCAAAAAAGGGGTATTCGACTGTTGACCACGCGTTTACAGTGATGGCACTTGTTCAGAGGCAGTTTCCTCATAATTGGAAATTGTATGCCGCTTTTATAGATTTTGAAAAAAAAAAGCGTTCGATTCCATCAATAGAGATCTTCCTTGGCCAGTCATGATTACAAATGGTATTAAGGGTAAACTTTACAGATTTATCAGAAGCATGTATGAGCTGGTTAGGGCTAGAGTTCGTTCGGGGATAAACTGATAGATTACATTATCTGCACAGCTGGGGTTACCCAAGGTGATACTTGCAGTCCTATTCTATTTTCCCTCTTTATCATTGAGCTACCAATTGAAGTGATCAACAATGGGAAACATGGGGCTTTGCTGGCTTGGGATGCTTTTGGGTTGTTTATTCTTTTATGATGATGTGGCCTTGATATAAGAGACTGTTACTGGATTACAGAATATAGTCTGCATCGCACCAGCTGCTTCCCTCAAACTAAAGGTTCATTTTTTCCCCAAAAGTAACATTATTGCATTTCGAAAGGGTGATTATTTGCGTGCAAGAGAAAGGTGGTTTTATGATTGCATTCCCATGTCTGTTGTGAATGCTTATAAGCATTTGGGCATATTTTTCTCTACCAGTCTGAGTTTTGCTAGTGCGTGCAAGGATCTTGCAAGCAGGGCCAAAAATGTTTTGCTCAGTATCATGCAAGAGCTGTATATCCTCAATAATACGTCTTCGTATGTTTTTATCAAATTGTTTGAGAGTCATATTCAGCCAACCATACAGTACGGGTCTGAATTGTGGGGATGAGACAACACTGCCTTATAGGCGTACGCCTAATGATCTTATTTATGGTGAGACTAATAGATTCCCCTTGTACATATATTCAGCGGTTAAATGCATCCGTTATTGGCTGAGTGTACTTTACAGGCAGGAGCACAGATTACCATGTAAAGCTTATAACATGCTATATGGTCTCGATGCTAGAGGGAAAACAACTGGTTAAGTAACGTACATCTTTGTCTCTTTGAATATGTTTTGGTTTTTGCATGGTTAAATCAAGGTGTTAGTAATGTTAAGCAATTCATACGCTGCTTTAGTCAACGATTGATTGACTATGCAGTATAATAAAAGGTTTCATTTATATGGCCGTGTTTGCAATTTTCATGATTTTGAAACCTTATTTATCTTTAGAAATTGACAGGCACATAAAGTATGCCATAACCAAATTCAGATTTGAAATATTAGAATTGGCAATTCATAGGTTAGATACAAAGCCACTATTAGTGACAATGATCTTCTGTGTCCACTTTGTAAAAAGTCTCAGGAAAATGAAGTCCATTTTGTTCTTTGCTGTTCAGCTTTAAGACATACTAGAACTGAACTCATTCAGCCAAAGTTTTATAAACATCCTTCTCTGTTTGAATTGACTACATTGATGTCATCAACTTCAACAGACGTTGTTCGAAAGTTGTCCTTGTCTCTATACAAGGCATTTGAATTTAGAGAAATAGCTACCTCTTTATGTACTAAATTAACTGTGATTGATTTGTTATACGGTCATGTGCCTTTGTTTAATATGATGTATTATGTTCACACCCCCCCTTCATAACGGGCCAAGGCCTATATGAATAAAACATCCAGATCTCTCTCTCTCTCTCTCTCTCTCTCTCTCTCTCTCTCCTCTCTCTCTCTCTCTCTGTCTCTCTCTCTCTCAAAATCCCTGGTAATCAGAAAAGCTTTGTACTCAATGCATACATATATTAATGTTCCCAAACATACAAAAAAAAAACGGCTTAGACAATTTTGAGGAAATAGAAGATGCATGTGAAGATTGTGTGATACTATGTGGAAATCTTAATGCAAGATCACAACTGTGGGATCAGCACCGTACCGATCCTCAAAGAGTTGCCGTGGAAGATATGCTGGATGAAGTATTTGGCAGCGCACTGACAACATATACAGAGCAACAGGGTGACACTGACAGTGCCATTGATTTTGCTTTCTTTGGACAAAATTGTACACCAAGCATGAGTGCGGAATATCACTTTTACATCATGGAAGTACCATGTTCCTATGGTACTCAGATTACAGAAACTATCACAAGGAGAAATAACGAAACAAAAGAACCATCTCTCAACAAGGAAGTTAATATCAGAGAAAGGTAAAGGAGCGTAAAATTCAAAAGAAATGCTACTTAAGCCATTGAACCGCTGAAACCCCTTTGAGGAATGACAAGGCTGTGAAAATTTGGCAGAGAAAAAGAAGAAAACCTTGCCCTGATCCAGTTATTGAAACTTACATGAATGAAATAAACTAAACCACTGAGAAGAACAGCTAAAGAAGCAAAAGGCAGTATATGGTAACAACAGTGTGTGTAACGTGATTATAACACAAGACTCACTCAGTTCTGGCAATTTCAATGGCGCATGGAAGGAAAACACAGTGCAAACACCGCCCCAGATACCTCAGATGTTGATGGGACCACAACACACAAAATTAATTTGATTGATTATTGATTATGGCTTACAACACTGCCCGAGAGCAATTTCCTTAACATAGAACGAAATCAAAATGAAGCAATTAGATTGATCTTGGGAACCACAACGGATACACCAGTTAAAACTATACAATTCCAGCTTAACATTCCTTCAATACAGGCGAGACGTAAGCTAGAACAGGAGAAGGCACTTGGAAGTCCAGAAAATCCACTGCATGTGGAAATCAAGTACACAAAAGGCATTCGCCTAGAACGTGGATGATTATAGATGGGACATGCCAAAGATATATACAGTTGTGTGCGCCATTTAGCAGAAATCACAGCCAGAAATAAAGGAATGACAGAAATGTATTCAGAATACTTCTAACACCTCTGTTAAACTGTCGTCACTCCAGAGCCTGAAAACACTGTCAAGAATGGCCATACGTCAAAACCAACACTGCATTCAGATGCAGGTAGAAATCCTCAGCAATAAAAAGAAGATACTTTTATATACACCTGTGGTTCCTTCAGCGTCCCTGAGGTCAGTTTGGGGACACACAGTGAAGCAAAATGGCTGCACTATCCAGGAAGGCAAAAGTGCATCTAGTTTAACACCTTCAAGTCTAACAATGGAGGTAGAAGCAGTGACACAAGCAAACCACTGACTCTGATCCACAGACTGGATTCAAACTGAACAAGCCATGATACTGTCTAACCCCGTGAACGTTCTTCAAAAAGTGGATAGAATTAGAAGCCCTGCTTCGCATGAAGTAATGCGCAGCCTTCCACCGGAGATACTCTCAAGGATGTACCTCCTAGGACATGCGGGTGATAAAGGAAACGAGAGGGCAGACACACTGGCAGGCGAGACAACGATGAGAGCTGTATTACAGTTTGGTCGATCTGGTGTGATAAGAAATGTAAAGAATCACCTCAACACACAAGGGCGAAGTCAGTAGACCACTGTCAGAGCTGATCGTCAAGAGAGGAAGTGGCTGCATATCCATACTCAAAGGAAGAGCAAGAAACACCATAAACCAAACAAATATTGGGATAACCCGCTGTCCAACACTGTGAAGACTCCTAGAGATTGGGGCAGACTCAGACTGGGTCTTTCCAGTAGCAGACACAATTGATCAAACAGACGTCAGCTGAAGTCTGACTTGGAATCTCTCGGGGACCCCAGTGAATCTCTCAGGGACCCCAGTGAATCTCTCGGGGACCCCAGTGAATCTCTCAGGGACCCCAGTGAGTCTTTCGGGGACCCCAGTGTATACTGCAGACGAGTGTGTCCTGTTTTGCATGCATCAGTGTATAAAGAAGAGAGTCCATGGATGTGAATGTATATGCGGTGGTGTGTGTGTGTGTGTGTGTGTGTGTGTGTGTGTGTGTGTGTGTGTGTGTGTGTGTGTGTGCTGTTGCTGTTATTGTTTTTGTTTTATTTTCATTATTGCTGTTCTTGTTTCTATGACATCTTCTGAACATTCGTTTCCCACAAATAATCAAAGATCTCTCTCTCTCTCTCTCTCTCTCTCTCTCTCTCTCTCTCTCTCTCTCTTGCGCGCGCACACACTCATACACACGCACGCACGCACGCATGCACGCACGTGTGCACGCACACACACACACACACACACACACACACACACACACACACACACACACACACACACACACACACACACACACACACACACACACACACACACACACACACACACACACACACTCACTCACTCACACACACACACGCATACACAGGCGCGCACGAGCGCACGGGACTTCGCGCTTAAACGCACACACATGTGTATGCGTGCATGCGCACATATGTAAATACCCACGCACGTCTTCACCAGGAAGTAGTTTCTCCTTACCCTACCTGGGAGATGAATAAACCACATTGTGATACCAATTACACTAATGTGAAGTAGAAGAACAATCCAAATATTATGTAAAGTGAAGTCCAACTGTGCCTAGAGAATAAATACTCAAATCCTTTAAAGGTATGTACAGACGGCTTACTCTTAGATGATCATCGTGCTGGTTCAGGTTTTATGATACCAGCTTTAACAAGAAAAGTCATACTTCACTGATAAAAATTGATCAATACTTAGCGCCGAACTCGTTGCTATACTTATGGCTCTTAATTACAAAGCTGAACTTCAATTGAACATTTTTGTTTCAAATGTTACTCCGCATCGGTTCTCAGTCAGTACTGTACGCGTTACGTTCGCTTGATCTCAAGACAAAATCCACAATTATCATAGAAATCAATTAATTATCACAGTTTAAGTTTAAAGGGGACCAATGTTGTCTTTTTGGTTCCTTCACATGTTGGAATGTATTCAAAAGACTGTGCTGATAGAGCCACAAGAAAAGGTGCAAGGCAAGACAGGGAATCTACAGAAACAAACATTCCATTATCCGTTACAGACGGGTATCATTTACTGGAGCAAGCGTTGTGGAACAAAGTTTCAAAATCTGCCCATAGGAAGGAGACATTATCCAGCATCTTAATAGATGCCGATGATTTGGCAAACAAAATAGCTGGATGGTAGTAACCTGTTCAAATTTAGACACGTTAGTTCGCTGTCTTTTAGGATGATGCTTAATGCCTTCAAAACAAAATTCAGCGAGAAGGTTAAATGAATGTGCGGTGAACAAATTCCAAACCACATATTCTTCAGGAATGCCAGTGATTGAGACCTATTTTTCTGGCTATTTCTGAAAGTTATTTTTAAAGTATCTTTGAGAACTTTAGTTTCTTCTTGATTTTGCGAACTGTGTACTACACAGTCCTATGAGCCATTTGTTATAGTTCGTGTTATGATTCAAGGTAGTTATTTGAAGTTGGTTTTCCCATACCTTTTTATTGTAATGTAAAGATTGTAAAGACGACATTTTGTATATGATTGCAAGATAAGCCACCCACCGACCCCCTTTTCATGCTCCCCCCTCCCAACACCCTTTCGTTTCGTGTAATATCACATAATTTGGTAAGACGTTAAATTGAAGACAAGGACAACAACAAAGCGTTCTCACATATACGTACACAGGAGCACAGCCAATGTTCGGTAAGAACCCAAGGTCTGACCAGCACATCGGGCTATAGAGTAGGTCAACC
>JADBJO010014737.1:27500-30000 GCA_016801955.1 Conus betulinus
TGTGGAATGCTGCAGTGTGAGTGAGTGTGTGTGTGTGTGTGTGTGTGTGTGTGTGCGTGCGTGCGTGCGTGCGTGCGTGCGTGCGTGCGTGCGTGTGTATGTGTGTGTGTGTGTTTGTGTGTGTGTGTGTGTGTGGTGTGTTGTGTCTCAGTTGTGTTATGTTGGGTTTTGTTGTGACAGATCTGGTGTGCCTGTATTGTGGACTGACATACTACCCTGTGACTTCATCCCTCAAAGTGCACAAAAATACTTGAATGTGTGTCTGAGAAACTCGATACTGTCCAACACTGCTTTGGTGGGAATCATTGCAGAGTGTGACGAGGATGACAGTCTGCCCTTCTCGTCCCTCTTCTGCCAATGAGACTTACATGGACGTCCACATTGACGATTATCTCTCCAATGACAGGAAACAGCAGATGAGGACTGCCCCAAAGAGTTCTGTGACATTTTAACTGACCAACCCGGTATGGCCAGAGATGGCGAGCCTCATCACACACTTTTGACAGATGACCGGCAGTACGACGCAAACCATATCCCTTGTCTTTTGTAACCCAACATTTCATTGAAGACAAAGTGAAGAAGATGTTGCAAATGGGAGTGATTGAGTCCTCCGCGTCTTTTTACTGCTCTCCTATTGTTCTTGTTTTCTAAACCTGATAGTTCAGTACGCTTTTGCACTGATTACAGAACGCTGAACAAAGTGACTGTCTTTGACTGCAAACCCCTCCTTGACATGCACGAACTATTTTGTCAGCATAGAACTTGTAAAAGGTTATTGGCAAATCCCTCAAACTCGATCAAAGATCGATCCTTCTCCTTCCTGGCTCCGGTGGCCTTAGCTGATAAAATCATCTGAAGGTCTTCTTGTCCAAGTTTGAAGCCTGTGGGGCTCGTTGTATTGATTGGTGTGTGCTAAGTAATCTTTTCATGAACTGTTAATGTGAGAGAGGAGAAGTTGGTGAACGAAGTTTCTGAAGAAGTTATTGAAAACAATATTGTAAATACTTGTACAATAAGGGTGAAAATATAAGACCCCCAAAGGAAACTGTGTCCTAGCAAGAAAGAAAGAAGGATGAATGCGGGAAATCGGGTAAGACTGCGACTGAAAGGTGGAGCCAAGGAAGTTTTCTTTGTATGGTCATTGAATTATCTCGCTTGTGTCTCTGTCTGTCATTCTAAGGGTAAGTCACCCCCCTGTCAGCTATTACATTGCGTTTCCTGAGTTGTGTTACTGATGGGTTTGTTGTGTTGAATTGTTTTTTTGTGCTTTGTGTTATGCTGGATTAGTCTTATTACATTGTGTTGTTCTGAATTCTGTTACGTTGCGTTTTATACGTGTTTCATTGTGTAATCCAGAGTTGTGTCATATTGGTTTGTTTGCGTTACATTATGTTGCGTTGAGTTGTGTCAATTTGGGTTTTGTCTTGTTAAATTGTGTTGTCCTGAATTGTATGTCTTTCATTAGGTTTTGTCATGTTACATTGTGCAATATTTTTACACTGCATGTCAATGTTTTGTTGTGGTTTTATGTTGTGTTGTGTCATTTTGTGTTGTACTGTTTAGCATTGTCCTGTGTTGTTTTGTATTGTGAAATGGTGTATTGTGGAATAGTGTGGTGTGATTGTGTAGTGGTGTGGGGTGGTAAGGTGTGGTGTGCAGTGGTGTGGTGTGTAGCGGTGTGGTGTGGAATGGTGTGGCGTGGAACAGTGTGGTGTAGAGTGGTGTGGGATAGCGTAACGCAGAGTACTATGGTGTGGGGTGGTGTAGTGCAGAGTGATGTGGAGTGTTGTGGTGTAGTGTGGAGTGGTGCGGCGTGGTGTGGAATAGTGTGGTATGGTACAGTGTGGTGTGAAATGGATTGGTGTGGTGCGCTGTGGTGCGGTGTGGTGCGGATTGGTGTGGTGTGGTTTGGTGTGGTGTGGTGCTGAACTGGACATTTCGAAATATCACACACACACACACACACACACACACACACACACACACACACACACACACACACACACACACACACACACACACTCACGCACCTACGCTCGCACACACACACACACACACACACACACACACACACACACACACACACACACACACACACACACACACACACACACACACTCACGCACGCACGCACGCACGCAGTCACACACACACACACACACACACACACACACACACACACACACACACACACACACACACACACACACACACACGCATGCACACACACACACGCGTGCGTGCGCGCGCACGCACACATGCACGCACGCGTACACACACACACACACACACACACACACACACACACACACACACACACACACACACACACTCATTTTACTGTGGTGCATTTCGTTTTGTGTGATATACATTTTGTGCTGTGGTGTGTTACAGATTGTTGAGTTGTAAACGTAAGGTTGTGGCGTATTACATTTTGTTGTGTAGTAATACATTGTGATGTGCTATGCTATGCCACGTCGAGGTGCATCCCCCACCCACC
>JADBJO010014737.1:35000-42500 GCA_016801955.1 Conus betulinus
GTGAGCTTCCTCCCCATTGGAGATGGTCTCCCGCTTCGGAGACTATAAGCTTGCTGAAGGTTCATTTTGAGAAGCATTTATCATTACCCATTCACCCACTCTCGCGCATACTGTCAGTTAGGCAGAATCATCTACCACTGCAGATATGAAGGCTTGTCCCCCCCCCCCCCCCCCCCCCCCCCCTATTTCTACAATCTGAGACATAAGAGCAAGCTTAGTTTAAAATTCAAACGAAGTCACAATGACCCAAACTTGGTTAGACATATTGAACAGATGTTCCTTAACAGATACAACACCTAAAAACCCACTGCGGTACAAGGTGGAGCGCAGCTGCACGTGCGGAAACCACGTAAAACCGGTAAAACGGGTGCCTGTGGAAGCATATGAGTTTTGAAAAAAAGGGCGAAATGCTTGTGGTCAATCATGATGCACGTGCATGGCACCTCGTTCATGAACACAGATCAGACGCCGTTGGCCACAAATCTGTAAACAGAACGGTCGTCTACGCCAGCCCAAAAAGCATGGCACAAAGGTAAAGACTGGACCCTGCCGATCGTGGACGTGCCTTAGCGTTGATTGACGAAGGGATTTCTGGCCGCGAGGTGGGCTAGGCGTCTGAACGTGTCCCATTCTCCACGCCACCCAACGTCTTGTAGAGAGGTTTTTCAGGCCACTGGCAGCGTGCAGGATCGGCCACGATCAGGCTGTCCTCGGTGTGCCGACAGACATGCTGACCAATTCCTCCTGCTGTCTGCCCTACGCAATCGGACTGTCACCTTATCCACCTTAAGGCGTGAGCTCCTGCAGGCTGCAAATGTCAATGTCAGTAGAAGGACAGTTTGTAACCGTTTGCACGAGTTCGGGCTGTCATCCTGGAGACCAGCAGTCCGAGTACCACTTACTACTCCAGCTCACCGCAGAGCACGGGCAGACTGGTGTCGTCATCACGTTCGCTGGACGAGGCAGCAATGGGTCTCGAGTGCTGTTCACAGATGAGTCCCGCTTCACCTTGGCATTCAATGATGGCAGGACCCAAGTGTGGCGAAGGCCAGGAGAACGTTTTGCTGACGCCACAGTTCGTGAGGTGGATCGTTACGGAGGGGGGTCTGTGATGGTCTGGGGTGGCTTCAGTCGTCAAGACAGAACTCCCCTGTACGTCATTTAAGGCATGCTGACAGGGGTGCGGTACCGTGACGAGATTGTGAGGCCCCTGATCCAGTCCGCCCTTCAGGCCATGGGTAACGCTGCTGTTTTTTCCAAGACGACAACGCCCGTCCACACCGAGCCCGTGTCGTGGACGATCATCTGCAGCAAGAGGGGATCATCCGGATGCAGTGGCCATCTCGATCACCCGATCTGGCTCCAATTGAGCACCTGTGGGATGTCCTTGGACGGCGGGTAGCCCACAACCACCCCCTGCCTGTTGACGTGGCCCAGCTCAGCTCACTCTCTTTCTGCAGCAGGAGTGGCAGGCCATACCGCGGGACACTCTTCGGACCCTGGTGGACTCCATGCGTCGACGTTGTGCCGCTTGCTGGCGGCAAACGGTGGCTACACTCGGTACTGAATGGTGCAGTTTTCAGTTGTGGCTTATGTGACGATCCTGAGGAAGGGTGATTGGACATTACAGCCCGCTGTCCACGTTTGATTTGTTGATTTCGTGCAATGGTCCAATGAATTTGTTCTTGAATAAATTTGGAAGATTTTGCGTCCGTTCTTCTTAAGATTGGCTGTAGTGTTTTGGTCTGGGAGACAGCGTTGGCAATGGCCCTTACTTTTTGCCAGTAGTATATATATATATGTGAAGAGTTTTCATATTTATGAAAGACATTTTCCCATTTACTTCATCATTCAATTTTTTTTCCTCTCAATTTCAAATCTTTGCCAAGTCATTACTGTAATGATGGAAGAATTGTTAACGTGCACTTGTTTTCCCCCACTACTTAGTTTGTTCAGCATTATATTGTTTGGTCAATCAGTGGGTGATTGCATCTCTTAGGAGATCCAAGGAAAGGTTGTTCAGCACAATTCTTAGCCGCTGACAATGCTTGGGTTATTGAACAGCAGAGCTGATCACTCAGACTGTTCCATATCTTTTGATCTCCCTTGCATCCTTAAATGGATCCTCAAGCATAGGCTCAAAGATTGTCCCTTACATTTTATACTGTTTTTGCGTAATGTTTTTAGTTTTTAACTTTTTTTTTCCTCTCCACACTATCGTTTTGTTTAATTCTACTACCTTTCGCTGGCTGCTTTGGGGGTGCTGTTGGATTCTTTTTCGAACCCTTGGCGGGTCGAACACCACAGAATTATGGACTATGGTGTGTCTCTCTATTTGACGCCAAGAACACAGACACAATCAGCTGTGTCTTCCTGATGAGTCCGATCCAGCGGACGAAAGGCCTTGGAGCAGGCGATACAAATAGATCTGCCTTCGAGAGGGATTGCGATAGTTTCCTCATGCAGCTAGTGAAGGGTTTTCATATTCCCACTACTTAATTGTTCAGCATTATATTGTTTGGTCAATCAGTGGGTGATTGCATCTCTTAGGAGATCCAAGGAAAGGTTGTTCAGCACAATTCTTAGCCACTGACAATGCTTGGGTTATTGAACAGCAGAGCTGACCACTCTCAGACTGTTCCACATCTTTTGATTTCCCTTGCATCCTTAAATGGATCCTCAAGCATGGGCTCAAAGATTGTCCCCTACATTTTATACTGTTTGTCTAATGTTTTTTAGTTTTTCAACAACTTTTTTTTTCCTCTCCACACTTTTCGTTTTGTTTAATTCTACTACCTTTCGCTGTCTTTGCTGTTGGATTCTTTTTTCGAACCCTTGCGGTCGGAACACCACAGAATTACGGACTGTGGTGTGTCTCTATCTGCCGCCAAGAACACAGACACAATCAGCGGCGATACAAATAGATCTGCCTTCGAGAGGGATTGTCATAGTTTCCTCATGCAGCCAGTGAAGGGTTTTCATATTTATGATAGACATTTTCCCTTTTACTTCATCTTCAATTTTTCTTTCCTCTCAATTTCAAATCTTGCCAAGCCATTACTGTAATGATGGAAGAATTGTTAACGTGCACTTGTTTTTTTCCCCCACTACTTAATTGTTCAGCATTATATTGTTTGGGTCAATCAGTGGGTGATTGCATCTCTTAGGAGATCCAAGGAAAGGTTGTTCAGCACAATTCTTAGCCACTGACAACGCTTGGGTTATTGAACAGCAGAGCTGACCACTCAGACTGTTCCACATCTTTTGATCTCCTTTGCATCCCTAAATGGATCCTCAAGCATGGGCTCAAAGATTGTCCCCTACATTGTATACTGTTTGTCTCATGTTTTTAGTTTTCAACATTTTTCCTCTCCACACTTTCGTTTTGTTTAATTCACTACCTTTCACTGGCTGCTGTTGGATTTCTTTTGGAAACCATTGGCGGTCGGAACAACACCACAGAATTATGGACTGTGGTGTGTCTCTATCTGCCGCCAAGAACACAGACACAATCAGCCGTGTCTCCCTGATGAGTCCGATCCAGTGGATGAAAGGCCTCGGAGCAGGTGATACAAATAGATCTGCCTTCGAGAGGGATTGCGATAGTTTCCTCATGCAGCTAGTGAAGGTTTTCATATTTATGATAGACATTTTCCCTCCCATTTACTTCATCTTCAATTTCTTTTTCCTCTCTCAATTTCAAATCTTTGCCAAGTCATTACTGTAATGATGGAAGAATTGTTAACGTGCACTTGTTTTTCCCCCCACTACTTAATTGTTCAGCATTATATATATATATATATATATGTGTGTTGTTGTGTGTGTGTGTGTGTGTGTGTGTGTAATGCTGAACACAATTAAGTGGTGGGGGAAAACAAGTGCAGGCTAGCAATTCTTCCACCATTATAGTAATGACTTGGCAAAGATTTAAAAAAATAAAAAGAAGGGGGGAGGGAGGGCTGAAGATGAAGAACATGTATACTGTAAATAGGAAAACCCTTCACTAGCTGCTTAAGGGACCCATCACAATCCCTCTCGAAGGCAGATCTATATGTATCGCCTGCTCCTAGGCCTTTCGTCCGCTGGACTGGACTCATCAGGGAGACACGGCTGATTGTGTTTGTTCTCTCTTTGGCGTCAAATAGAGACACACCACAGTCCGTAATGCTGTGGTGTTCTCACCACCAAGGATTCAAAAAGAATCCAACAGCACCCCCAAAGCAGTCAGTGAAAGGTAGTAGAATAAAACAAAACGAAAGTGTGGAGTATATATATATATATATATACATACTTGCTGAAGGTTCATTTTGAGAAGAATTTATTATTCCCCATTCACCCACTCAAGCACATACTGTTAGTTAGGCAGAATTATCTACCACCGCAGATATGAAAGCTTATCACCCCCCCCCCTCCCCCCCCCCCCCCCCCCCTATTTCTACAATCTACCCCCCCCCCCCCCCGACATAAGAGCCTTCCCCCCCCCCTCCCCCAACCCCCCCCCCCCCCCAATTATTTCTACAATCTAAATAGAGCAAAAGCTTTGTTTATAAGATATATATATATATATAAAAGAAAAAAGACACAAGGACAACAAGCTGTCGTGGTTGTAAATGAAATTTTCGGCTTCATTTGCCTTCGTCGCCAGCACATGACATCCTCCCTGAGTGCCAGCAGGTAAGGTAGTGAGGGAAGAGACGTAAATATTTTCAATATGACGTAATATAAACCAAATTACGTAACTAGAATGATACGTAACTACTCGACAGACGTGTCACAGGTAGTAATCTGATGAATGAAAGCTGTGTGTTTGTGTGTGTGTGTGTGTGTGTGTTTGTGTGTGTGTGTTTGTGTGTGTGTGTACGCGCACGCGCGCGCTCGCGCGCGCGCGCGCGCGCGTGTGTATATTTGTGCATGCGCGCGTGTGCGTTTCGGGACGAGCGTATGCGCTCGTGTGTGTGTGTGTGTGTGTGTGTGTGTGGTGTGTGTGTAGTCTTCAATTTAATATCTATTCACATTATGTGGTCTAGACACACACAAATAGAAGAACGCAGCAGCACTTGAAAATAATATACCAAGTATATATATATATATATATAGAGAGAGAGAGAGAGAGAGATGTAGATGTATATATATAGTGTGTGTGTTTGTGTGTGTGTGTGTGTGTGTGTGGTGTGTGTTGTGTGTGTGTGTGTGTGTGTGTGAGTGTGTGTGGAATGTGGTGGATGTGTGGAGGTGGGGAGGTGGGGGTGGTGTGGGTGTGTGCCCCACCTGCTCTTTTTGTGTTTTTCATGTTTGTAAACATGAAAATGTATATGTTTGTACAAACTATGAATTCACATGTGTATGCCGAAAATGTTGGTTGTTGTGAATATCACCAAGTTATTCAGAATTATATTGGGCTTATTGTCAAACTGATCATGAACTGTTGATCTGAGTGAGAGGAAGCAGACATACACATCTACATATAAGGCAATACAAGCAGGGAATGGTGACCTGAAGGATGGCAACATGAAGGAATTCAAACTGTGAGTATTAGCATGTAGTGTGTGTGTGTGTGTGTGTGTGTGTGTTGTGTTGTGTGTGTGTGTGTGTGTGTAGTGTGTGTGTGTGTGTTGTTAGAGATAGACAGAGTGAGAGAGAGAGAATGCATGTGTGTGTGTGTGTGCAAATGTTGTACATTTTGTTCTGTTTCTTCTGCAACTTGTCTCTATATTAGTTTTGTGTGCACGTAAATCCATTTACATTCATTCTGTTGCCTTTTTTTTGTACTCTCCACTCACTCTCTCTGCCTCTTTCTCTGTCTCTCTGTCTGTCTGTCTGTTCTGTCCTGTCTGTCCTCTCTCTCTCTCTTCTCTGTCTCTCCTCTCTCTCCTCTCCACCCTCCTAGGTCTCTCTCTCTCATCTCTCCTCCCTCGTCTCTCTCTCTCTCTCTCTCTCTCACCGACCTGCCCTCACCGCCCCTCTCTCTCCTCTCTCTCTCTTCTACCACTCTCTCCTCTCTCTCTCCTCACCCCCCCCTCCCCCTCACCCCCATCTCTCTCCTCCAGTATCTACTCGACTCTTCCCCCTCATCTCTCTTCCTCTTATCTTCCGATCCGACGAGTGCAGACGTTTAGCACTTCCAGTGATTTACAGCAAAGTTAATGTGGTAATGCAAGATAAATAAGACAGTATGTTGACGGTACACTTTCACTTCTAACTTCTCCAAGTCAGTGCGTGATGCGACTGTGTATGCATTCAACGAATTCACGTGGATTGTGTTGTGTACCCAACATGTAGCGTGATGTGAAACAAGCCAGCATCATGACCTAATTCCCCTTCAGCCAACTGCCCGCGCAGCTGGGGTACAGTTGCAGTCATGTGTCCTATCACGTGACCCATGCCTCAGGACAAAGAGCAACGCTTAGGGAACATTTTTCGCGAGCGTATCACTCATACAATGGACCCAGAAACCTTTTGACACACATTCACAATCAATGCCACAGTGGAGATATTCATTATTTCATAGATACGTTGGTGCTTACAACCAACCGGCACTTACAGTTCCTGGACTGACTACACATCAGACTACAATATTCACAACATTAGTTTACCCACCAACTGCACTAGACTACCATCAGACCTATTCCAGTCAAACCCTTGAATTATGCACAGATCAGATCCAAGCAAAAAAAACCCCTCCTCAAGATCCACATTTACTACACAACCAACAAAATCCTAGTGCAGGGGCCGGGCTTGCCAAGACTGGGTCAACGGGGAGTTCAAAACACTGCGTGCCATTGTACACACGCTGACCGCGGCGCCAGCATCAACACCGACCGACCAGTCTCCACAGCACTTCCTGTCGCTACAGTACGTAGCGAACACCGGGAGCAGCGCTGTGCAGCTCTCACCGCTCAGGCAGACATGCGTACACAGCACCCTGGAATGTGAGCCACCCCCTTCAGAAGAAGCAGGATTGTTCTCCACCGTCTCCAGGCCCTGCAATTCTTCCAACGCCTGCGTTGTGTTCCCTATGTCTATCCCACACACCCACGACCCTCCTTGCTCTACCTTCCCTCCATGACCGTTTAGTGATTTGCCCTACATCAGCATCCATTCTCCGTGACAGAAAACGGCATCAGCTCCATCCCTTTTTCCCTTTCATGACATTACACCAGCAGTAGACAATACAAACATTAGAACCCCTTTCACTGGCACGACAGACAGTGTACCCTAACAGATAACATTGACAATCGTTCTGAAGATAGCACATCAACACCAAAGACTGACACTAGAGAAGACGACAACAAATCAGTGACATCTGTTGACAACCCAGCCAGCAACTGACTCAGACAAGACACTAGAGGCTAGTGACCCCTTGAGCAAAATGTGTGTGACAATTGACAACAAATCCACAGTGACTGCATCAAACGACACAGACGATTGTGACAGCTCAGGAAAGAGACTGACGCCAACACTGACATCAGTCCCACAAATTGTAGCTGTAGTCATGAGGAT
>JADBJO010014738.1:0-20911 GCA_016801955.1 Conus betulinus
AAACATGAAACCGTAGGATCTTGTGCCAAATGCAAAAATCCTATTCATTTCTTTTAATGTGCGTTAGATCACCAGTAGTGTTTAGCCATTCGAGGATTGTGGGATAGCATTCTGTAATGCGGTTGCAAAAAAAAAAATGCGTATGCCAAGACCAGCAAGAAAAACTGATACGATTCGAGTTGTAACATAAAGGAAAACCTAGAGGAAAAGATCATTGGCAAGGCCATCTAAAAAACTACCACACAAAAACACATGAGCACTTGTCAGTCAGTAAATGAGCTATCAAAGTCACAGAAAAAATATTCTGTGCTGAAACGAGTGAAAAAAGAAACAAAGTTTGTAGTGTCTCTGTGAGGCCGAGTTGATGAAAATCGGGTTATTGCATTGGGGTTAATGATTGCATAAAGTTGTATACGAAAACTGTCTAATATCGATCTAAGGAAGATAAAAGGTCAGTATCCCAGAAAATAATGCTCCGGACTACGCATCCAACCACCATTTTTTTTTTTTTTTTCCCCCAAACAAAAAAAAAAAAGCGGGTAGGTTTTTTGTGTTAATGTTTTGTTGGGTTCGATTGTTTGAAACTTTTTCCTTCTTCCCACTACTTTTCAAAAGTGTAAAAATAACCTTCACATCTTGTGACCACAATACTGATGAGGTTGCTTACCACTCATTAACTGGTCAGTCAAAAGCACTGTGAACTGTCTCATTTTTTGTAGGGAATAGGACGTGTATTGCATGTAGAGAGCGAACCATAAACTCTGTCTTGGTTCGTAAAAGGAAGACAAAGGGACTAGCAGGGAGTTTGCAAAAGGATTTTCTCGCGGAAGGAACAGGCAGTATTCTTATCAAACAAAGCCCCCCACCCCACAACACACACCAACACAATACTAAGAATAACAGGGTGAAAGATAATGTACCACGACTGTAGTGATTGAAATGATATCTGACAGTGTTTGTGTGTTATTGATTTTTGTTTGAGAGAAGAAAGAAATTACTGTCCATGTTCATTCGACTGGATGTATCCGTTATGCAATATAAGACTAAGGTTACCTACTGTGGGTTTTTTTAGGGCTTAGCAGAGTATTGTGAAGACTCGTAAATTAGTGTCCCGCACAATAGAAATAAGGTAGTCTAGAATATTAATGCTCACATAACATGCCACAGGAAGCGAAAGACAAAAAATGGGCCAAATTGGCAGACAGACTGGCCAGAACAGACAGGACCGGAAGTACATCCACGCGGGAAGTTTTGTTTAACGTTCCATACTTTTTTCGCCTGACTTGCAACTAAGAAGCTGGGTGGGCCTAGTGGTATTGGTTCGGGGGCTCGTACTTATATGTCGTCGGTAAACGTAATTCTACACTGAGATTAACTCTGGGAGTACAGGGACCTGGGGGTTATTTCAGCCGCATTATACTTCCGGACTCTAGATCCGCTGGGTTATAGTATCGGGGTTTCTTACATACAAGAGTATCTAGAAAGGGTAGAAGGACAGGTGTGAAGGGTCAGATAACAAAGAGGGATCCCCTTCTGCGATGATCTTGAAAACCACGCCAACCTTCTGCGCATGTCCACAACAGACACTGAAACAGACACCACCACAAAGACTGAAAAAAAGCAGCTTAACTAAAACAAGAATTGATAAAAATATAAAAGGCCAATAAACATGATGAAGTCACACACACACCCCACACACAACACACACACACCACACCAAGCAGCGAAGCCAACTATCGTAAGCAGGACGAACTGGGAGCTACGAACACACTGTGTAACCGCATGGGGCACCAAGCGTCAGTGTCTCTGTCTGTGCAAAATCGAATTCAGTGGTGTCTCTGGAGACGTGTCTGTCACAGCGTAGAGCAGGGGCAACATTGTGTCAGACGAAACTCAAATTCAAGCTCTTTCGGAAAGGTCTGTCAGCGGAGTTGCCCGTGAAAAAGCTAACTTTGCTGAGATGCGTCACGTGATCATGTGAAACCGTGTCCAGTAGGCTTTGTTTGAGCTAACCGTGAATAGAGCGGGCAATCATTCCCCTATCCTCGTTGTACGTTACCCACCCCTCACCCACTGCAAACCTACGAGGGTTAAAGGTTACTCTCGAACATAGGAGCGGCAAGTAGTCGGACCTTTCGAGCTTACGTCCCGCGAAGTAGTAAAGTCCCCGTAACGACACATGTAAGTACGTGCCCCTGCTGGAGGAACTGATCCATACCAGATTTTTTACAAATTTAGAACAAAGGGAAGTAACTGGAACACAAGCAACTGGAAGACCACGCAGTGACTACGAAGATACGAAAAAGGGGAAAAAGAAAAGGGGTCAGGGCGAAAAAAGAGAGACAGAAAAGTAGGAATTTTAGTGGGCACAGAATGTTTCAGAAGACGGGGCGGAGACTGGTCACCTATACTGCAAGGGCCCTTTGCACTGTCGCGTGGGCAGTTCAGGGTATCTGTCCTCAGATCTAAAGGCATCTCAGAGTGGTTGGTACTAATAGTGAGTAGTAGTATAGTAGTATAGTAGTAGTATTTGTTCTAGTAGACAGCAGTAGGAATAGTATACGATATTTTTGGATGTTCCATTCCTGTCAATATCATTTCCATCACAATACATTGTCTTTTTTACCACTCCACTGTTATAGTTACTTTTGTTGTTGTTGTTGTTCTGTTTTTGTTGTTGTCGTGGATTCAAGCTGACACTTCTCCAACTCCTCAAACTTGCCAAATATTTTTTTTGTATTTTTTGTTTATCATCTGTGAACCATGCAGCAGGAGACCATCTATGAAACTGCCGTACCGCCCACACGCCCCCCCCCCCCCCTCCCCCCATTCCATTTAATCATGGCAGCGCGTTCACACTGGAACATAGTTTAATGGGAAGATGGGGATTTTTCATGAAACGCAAAAGTGGATGAGAGATATGGGTTAAACAGCCACAGATTCAGGCTTTAAGTTTCAGTTTTCCTCAGGGAGGTGGTGACACCGTTTGGGTGAGTAGTTCACATAGGCTTCACCAAATCTGCTATACTACGAGATCACAGTGTGCGCGGATTGACAGCAGTATGGATCAGATAAATGTGGACAACTAAGATGAAAAGGATTTAAGGCAAAAGTCTTGTGGACATGGTTGCGAAGAGAGCGCGACCTGCGCAGGTGGTGGAAATCTGAACAAATAAAAAAACAAATAATTTCAAAGGCGAGGGGAGGAGAAGGGAGACGGGGGAATCCATCTGAAGAAATGACGAACGAGACAACCACAAACATTATTAAAAAGGCTATCAATTAAAAAAAGAAACGAGCAATCAATTACCTTCATCCAATTCGGCGCAAGATGGGCGTTTGTAGAGTTAGGTCGTTGAACAACAATAATCAACAATAGTAAGAATAACAGTGATGGAAAATAATAAAGGTAGTGATGGAGAAATGATGTGTTGACAGAGATGGATATGCAAATACTACTACTACTACTGCTGCTGCTGCTAAATGCGTGCTGCTTGTCTGCTGCTGCTGCCTGCGCGGCTAACTACTACTACTACTCTACATTATACCACCAGGTATCTACTATACTACCATACTACTTCATACTACTACTACTACTACTACTACTAATACCACATGCTGCTGCTACTACTACTACTACTACTACACTACATTAATGAGGATAATTGATAAATGATGATGATGTATGATAATAATGAGGAGATAATATGATGTAATACATATCAGATAATAGCTTACTGTGTTTTTCAAATAGCATAGAACCACCAAGAGGAAAAACCTAAAATACTCGGGAATGAATTGAATGTGAGTCATTTCATACACTCTAACACCTTGTATATATCAGTGACGATTTCCTTCATAATTTTTGGTGAGCTATTTTCCCCTGTCGTGGATTCTTTTACCTGCCTACAAAATCCATCATGTGGCATTGGACCTCACGTTACTATTCATGCCGCGTGAAGTCAAGTTGCATTGACGGGTCACATAAGATATAATGGAGATGGGGATAACCAAAAGACAAACTAACACCAACTTCATACCACAGAGGTTCAGACATCACGTTCTTAAACTTCAGTTGTCAGCACCGTTACGTCCTTACCCTTCCAATGCCCTGTCCTCTCACATTCTTCTGAAAGGTCTTCTCCAAAACTCTGACAAACTCCTGTATGATTTTTAATCCCCCCCCCCTACCCTACCCCGTTCAGCTCTGTGGCAGTTGTCACTGCAAAAAGTCTGTATCAGGGCTGTTGTACACACCACACACACACACACACACCACACACACACACACACACATCACAACACACACACACCACAGGCACACACAGGACACACACAGGACACACATCACACACACACCACACACACACACACACACACACACAGCACACTCACACACACAACACACACCACCTCACCACACACACACACACACACACACACACACACACCACACACACACACACAACACGCACACACACACACACACACACACACACACACACAACGCACAACACACACACACACGTGCCGCGCATGTGCGCTCACACACGCTCACCAGTGCTCTTCTCTCTCTCTCTCATACTCTCCTCTCTCTCCAGTCCTCTACCCTATCTCTCTCCCTCACTACAACATATATACAGACACAACTTCATTAAAAACAGATTTTCCTTAAAAGAGAAAAACCACTTTAGAAATTTTCACAATTGTCTGTACATCCTGGATTGGATTTGTTTTTCTCTCTTTCAGGAATGAGTCAACCATTTAATCTGTGCACAGCTTGAATTTTTTCTTCCGGTTTTAGTAGGACAGGGATGTTATGGTTGAACGAGTCAAACATTTTAACCATGACATTGGTGCAGATCAACCATGTACCAGTGCTTCCCACATCATCTCCCTCAATGATGACAACTGAAAGCCAAGTTGGTTCTCCTTTTCTTTCACACCATACAGGAAAAGGAGGCATAGATTCCAGTCATCATGCAGCGTCACCTGCCCGCACATCCTACTCATCCTCCTCCGATCCTCCTTACCAAGGCAGTGGAAAAAAAAAAAATTCTGTAACGGCCGAAAAAATCCTCCTCTGCCGCTCATCCTCATGCCTATCCTCCTCTCTCCCCTCCTCGCATCTTCTCCTCCTCTTCCTAGCCGAGGCCATCCTCACACCTCCAACTCACCTCCTACCAGGTGCAGACCCCCTCGCCTGCTCCCCATCTCCTGATTCCGCGCTGGTACCACGGAAGGAGAAGGTTCACGTGATGATCAGGTACCAGTGGGGGCAACCAGAAGCTGATGCTGCAGGTAGGGGTACTGTTGAACCACACCTTCCTTGTACCACGTGAAAGAATGAGAGAGAGAGAGAGAGAGGAGAGGGAGAGAGGAGAGAGAGAGAAGAGAGAGAGCTGAGAGAGGAGAGAGCGGGTTGTGGGGTGTGGGTGTGGGTGTCGATGTGTGTGTGCGTGATCAGTGTGTGTGTGCTGTGTGTGTGTGTGTGTGCGTGTGTGTGTGTGTGTGTGTGCGTGCGTGCGGCGTGTGTTTGGTGTGTGTCCATCGAGATTGTGTGGGGTATGCATGTATGTTTGTAAATGTGGTGTGTTGTGGTGTGTGGTGTGTGTGTTGTGTGTGGTGTGTGGTGTGTGTTCATAAATAGAGACACGCTTTATAATAAAAGTCTTTACACTTTCATTCATATGTTTGTGTATATTTTCAAAACTTAAATGCATTTTCTTTCTACGCTCAGAACTGTATCTTTTTCTTCTTTCTTCTTCTATTGAACAATTTTACGAATCTTGACAGTATGTTGATTTCAATCGACATTTGACCTGAATCATCAGACACGAAACTTGCATACAGTAAATCCAGCGTTCTGTGTTTTGCCTCAAGCTTTCATGCTAATCAGTCCTCAGACCAAGTACATGTGCTCAGAAAGGAATGCACATTCTATGAGGACAGAGAACTGGGCACATCCCTCAGGGCCGAGGTATGCATTATGACATCCCTGGTGAAGCTGAAGAAAGAAGTGAGTGTGTGGTCTCCAGTAAACGATGGGAAAACTGATTGGACGCGGGCTAGGAAGGGAGGCGACAGAATGGTCTAGGGGAGTAGGAGAGTAGGAGTACACTCCCTGTTAACTTTGATACATTTTGAGGGATTGTCTCCCATTCGGTAACTGAGGAAAGCTCATAAAAAGGGCATGTAATCTTGTCCCTCACTACTTACTGCCTGTTCCTGTGGCATGGAGGACAGCAGCGAAGGTCCCAACACACTGTCCTGCACTTTCTTCAGGGACGATGCCCCAGGAGACCTTCAGGGCTTTCAAGTCTTCTCTACTGTTCAGTCAGGTGTTCTGTGTTTTTCTGCAGTGTTTGCCTGATTAGCCAACAGATAGTTTCAAAGTGAGGTGACTGCAGGCGAAAATGGAAAAAGTTTTATTTTTTGAAAAGACAAATCATAACTTGCCTGCCAGACAAAGGGGATGAACAAAGTACAAGACAAAACCCGAGGCGTTTCCACCTCTTTGGTCTTCTTCAGGCAAGAGAAAACAACATTGTGGGCAAGGAAACCGAAGAACGAGCAGTCACTTAACTTCTTGATAACCCAATCTTGGAGGAGCCACAAGTCAGTTCCTCTTTGGCTTCATCATTGTCCCACGGCTGTAGGTCAAAGGGATGATGAATGCATGCCTCAGCTAGGGTACAGATGCAGAACGAACAAGATCACCTGTGATTTAGTCAGGTAATAAGAAGTAAAAGAGGAATGATGATAGTACCGTTCCTTTCCTGTGTCGTGACGCAGATCAAGAACAGCCTTCAGAGCCAGGGGTTTCAGAGTGTGGATGGATGTGGAGAACATGTACGGCTCCACGCTGCAGGCCATGGCAGAAGCGGTGGAACAGGCTGATGCCATTCTGATCTGTATGTCGCAGCGCTACAAAGACAGCAACAACTGCAGAACAGGTTAAACATCTGTCTCAGAATTTATGGGTTAATTTAATCCATAGTTGATATATTACCTGACCACTTCGCATGGGCAGATAGTGAATACCCTTAGAGTGTCGTCCTGCTCGCAAGAAGTGGCGAGGTTCTATCTCTGCGACGGGTCAGCATGGTTCCCAGACCCGATCAATTTCTTGGTCTTTTTCTAAGCCAGTCTGTTCAATGCACCACTGCTTGCTTTCCTGCCTGCCTATTGCACTCTGCTTTCTTGCCTGCAGAGCTTCCAGGTACTACACTTTTGGCATAGCCTGCTACAATTTCGTTGACAGTGCTGTGGACACTTTGTGATGAAATGTCAAAAACTAAAACTGAAAAACCCCGTAACCATGTCAGGGACTTAGCAGCAGTTTAAATGGAACCGTGATAATGTAGATCTTTAATCGGTGGACTTAGTTTAAAAACAGTAAGGAGTGGAAGAAAAAGCAAGAAGAAAAAATTGCTTAAGACGATCATGATTTTGCAATCTTTTCAACAGGTTTCATGGTTGGCCATTTTGATTCTTTATAAGTCAAAATCACTCGATACCTTGCAAGATGTTTGCCTTCTGGGTCCACAATCATGTCACATGCAAATGGAAGTGCTACTGAAAAAATGCTGTGGGTCTGAACGCACACTATGCTAGCTTGAATTAGGAATTCTACACTTAAAATGTCAGATACGACAATTTGTGCACTGGAAGCCTTGGCAGCCCTGTGCATGTCTACTGCCCAGTATTGTTCTTGGCTGTTTGGACATAGTCATCTCTTCTCTGGGCTGCTCTGTTAAACCATCCATTCATCTAGGTCTGGGCGCCGGAATAGTCCGGTGGTGGATCACCATACTCGTAATCTGGTGATCCTGCGGTTGCAGGTTCGAATATCCGCCCGGCCGTTTCGGTACAGGGGATTTTTTTCCCTCGGATTGAACATTGGTTCTGACTCCATTTCCCACACAGTCCTTCGAATAAGACTGTAAACTGAAAATTCCGCGTGTGAATGCACGCATAACATCTTGCACACATATAAATCATAAAATCCCATCACCAATTTTTAGAAGAGAAGGCCAGTTTGGCCGTTGGTATGGATGACACCTTACACAATAGCATACAACTTCTCCGAAGTTGGAGTATGGCTGCCGTAATGGCGGGATAGAAAAAACGGGTCATACACACAAGACTCCACTCCCTTTGTTGGATAGATGGGATTAATCCTTGCCTATCAATATAGGGATGTCTGCAGGAGTGTCAACCTGCGTACGCAGAAAAAGAAAATCAAAGTCTGATGTTTCTCTGCTGAGTCCAGTGTTAGTTCGACAGAGGAGTGAGCAGGCAGGTCATTTGCCAGAATGTGTCTCGACTCCGGTAAAACCTGACCAGCACTGAAACCGTGAACGGTGAAGAAGGAGCGTGCAGACCCTGCCCTTTCCTCTCACGTACTGACACTAAGTTCTGCAGCTGCAAGTGCTGCCACAGATGGAACAGCCCTAGCAAGTGCGCTTTTGTTGTTGGGAGTATTTGTCTCCAGGTCAGATTTTTTCAGCCAACTTTGAAGAGCTCTGCTTGTCCTGTTGAATGTGGACACTCTACAGACTGCACAGAAAGTGGACCCAGGAGGAAGGTTCTCCGTGTCGCTTCAGTTCACTGGAGGTGAAAGGGATGCAATGGAAGAAGAGCAAAGTCTTCTGCACGTACAAAGGGAGGAACTTTCGGCTGGGGGTTTCAGTTTCAGTTTCATCAAGGAGGTGTCACTGCGTGTGGACTTGTCCATATACATTACACCTTATCCGCTGAGTTTGGAGACCACAACTGCCCATAATTTTAAAGCTGATACCGATCGATAAATCAGTTGATGACTAAGATGAGAAAATTTAAGGTCTCGTGGTTACGACTTAGCAGATGTCTGACCAATGTATAAGCCTAACGCGCTGGTCAGACCTAGGGTACCTACCTAACATTGGTTGTGCCATTATTATCTTGTATGTGTGTGTGGTTAGTATACACCTGTGGGTGTGTGCATGGGTGTGTGGGCATGGGCCCATGTGTGTGTCTGCCGGTGTGTGCTGTGCGCGAGTCCACGTGCGTGTATGTATGGAGTGTGTATGTGTGCTTGTGAGGTGCTTGTGCATGTGCACATGCACGTGCTTGTGTGTGTGTGAGTGTGTGTGAGTGAGTGTGTGTGTGTGTGGGTGTGTGTGTGTGTGTGTGAGGGCTTGTGTGAGCATGCTCCTGCACGCACGTATCTACACATGTATGTGTACATATAAGTGTGTATGTGAATGTATATGGGCATAGTTATGACAATATTCAGCTCACGGGAAAAAAAAGAAGAAAAAAAGGAAGAAAAGATGTTGCGCAGACATAATTGTTTAAAAGCTGGGAGTCTTAATTGGGAGGGTTTGTATTGTAGATGTTTCGTGGCACTTTTCAAAGCCATTCCCCTTTTGTTTCCAGAGGCAGAGTATGCTTTTGCCATGGAGTGAAGATCTTCCACAGAAATAATTGTTTAAAAGATGGGAGTCTTAATTGGGAGGATTGACATTGTAGATGTTTCATGGCGCTTTTTTAAACCATTCCCCTTTTGTTTCCAGAGGCAGAGTATGATTTTGCCATGCAGTGAAGATCTTCCACAGAAATAATTGTTTAAAAGATGAGTCTTAATTGGGAGGATTTGCGTTTAGACGTTTCGTGGCGCTTATCAAAACGTTCCGCGTTTCTTTCCAGAGGCAGAGTATGCTTTTGCCCTGCAGAAGCCCATCATACCCCTGCTGATGGAGAGCAACTACAAACCAGACGGCTGGCTGGGTATTCTGAGAGGCTCCAAGCTGTTCTTTGATTTCTCTGGCAAATACCCCTATGAGAAAAAGCTGGAAGAGCTGGTGAAGGAAGTAGGTGGAAAGCGAGAGGACCATGCCTGTGTGTGTGTGTGTGTGTGTGTGTGTGTGTGTGTGTGTGTGTGTGTGTGTGTGTGTTGTTGAGCGAGAGAGAGAAGGAGAAAGAGACAGAGACAGAGAAACAGTGAGAAAGAGAGAGAGAGAGAGACAGAGAGAGAGAGAGAGAGTTGCTTTGCTTTTGGAATTTGGAATCTTTGTCCACAGGGTAGAACACTAGTTTTTTTTTTTTTAAAGAACATGAGAACTGTCAGCAGCAATGTTCACAGCTTTTTGTGTGACACAACATACATACAATTTATCTAGCTGTTCTTGTTATTTGCCAATAATCTTTCCACATGTGTTCACCTCTCTGTTTAAAATGTTTTTTGTGTTTTTCATGCTAAGATTTCCAAACCAGCATAAAAAGCCAAAGGACAACACTGATTCTATAAAACAACAATAAAATATTTAAGATGTCCTTTTTAACAGTGAGAGACCTAAGTTTCTGAAGACAGTACATTCTAGATTGGCATTTTTTTTTTGTTAATAAATTGAGTATTTGCATTAAAATTCAGCTTATCATCTAAAAAATAATACCCATATACATATATTCACTTACATGTTCTGCTTTGGTGTTTTCCATATACAAGTGTGGGACAGGAGCTGGGTTTCTTTGAAGATCAGTTACCATCTCCTTCATCTTACCAACATTCAAATCTCTTTGCACCATGTACAAAAATGTTCCACCTCGAATCATCTGAGTACTTTATAACAGGAGTGACAGAAGAACCAGTACAATCATTGTATAAAGAGTAAAGAGTACAGGGGAGAGAAATGGTGCCTTGAGGTGCACCAGTAAATGTGGTTCTTGCTGATGAATAATTCCCTCAAAGCGTACGCACTGTATCCTGTTGACTAAAAAGTTCATTATCTCTACAATCAATTTTGGTTTGACCTGTAAAGTTTGGAGTTTCTTTGCCATGATGTGTGGTTATATAGTATTAAAAGCTGATAAGAAATCAATAGACATGCAAACAAAAAAAATTTGTTTTCAAGATGTATGGATGCATGGTTAAAAAGAGTAAGAATCAAGTATTTGTGCTTGACAGTCTAGAAAACAGCCATGTAATCTCTTCTTTTACCTCCTGATCACACCTTGAGAAATCTGCTGTGCTGTGAAGAGAAAAAAAAAAAAACAAACAATAATCATTCACAATTTACATATCAACTTTTCCTGTCACACCTGCTCTCTTTTTTTTCTTTTACCTCTAATATCCTTCACTTCTCTTCATTCTGCCATTTCCACTCCCTAAACATACAACTTACGAAATGAGTTGGATCTCTTGTTCACCAGGTTCAGCTTAAAACCAGCATATCGGATAAGACGGAACATATGGTTGAAGATTATGATGGGTGGGACAAGTGTCGGCCGATCGAAATACTCAAAAACCAAAGTCAGACGATAGAATCTCCACACTTGTAAAGAGTTGTCTTGAACAGTCTGGAATGTGTAGCTGAAAGAAAACAGAGCCACGATTAATGTCAATACAATAATACCAGACCTTTCCCCAATACAGTCAAGTTTCCCTGTTTCAACTTTCCCTAAAATGCTCCCCCTCTTAAAAGAACCTGAATGGAAATGACCTGTCAATTTTGCTATATGAATTATCTCTGTATTACAACCACCTATCTAATCCAACTTATGACCAACCAGTCTTGATCTCATATGACTTCTGTACAATAATATTAGCAAATAACCCACCAAAAATGCAATAAACTGGAAAGCTGCTCACAATTAATTCTCCTGTAGTACTTTTGCACCTTCCATAAAAAGATTCATGTAATTGATGTTGTCATTATCACTGCAATAAAGAAAAGCACTGAACTTCAAAGAGAGCATTAAAAAATAATTCAAAGAAATGGAAAATAGACAGGGAAAAAAAATTATAGCTGTAACAAAACAAACTTTATTGAAGACTTTCTGTACATGGACAGCATATTTGTGAAATTGTACATTTACAGTTTCATTTGTGTGTGATTGCTTTTCAGTGGTTGGTTATAAAAGTCTACACTGCAGTATAATCCACCCTATTAGGATCTTTCTCTGTTAAGACCTGATTTTAGCTGATGTCTCAAAGTCACAGTCCAACAGAAACAACAGATGATATTTAGATCTGTGGAGCATCAGAGAGGAGCAAGCTGAATCCACAATACTTTAAAATCAAAGTAAGTTGTGCTAAGTTTTATTTAAACTGCATTTATCACTAAAATATGTGTACAGGTAAGGTAATGTTGCTTATAGCCCAGCCAACCGCAAAGGGCCACATCAGGGCTGTCACCACGTTAAAATCAACTCACAAGTCATCAAAAAAAAAAAAAAAAAACTTTCACACATCTCTTTAAAATACATCTTCTAAAAATGCACCAGAAACTTCATTAAAATATTTCTTCCATAAATCTTAAATCAGATAAAAAAATGTTAATCTCTTTCAGAAACTCAAAGATCACATCTGGTGGGACATCTCTGAACAGGGTTTTCATGGACTCGGCTGTAAAGTGTTTATGTCTCACGTCATGCAGGTCCCAACAATCGAAAGAATATGTTTCAATGTGAGTGGAACATGACATGGAATACACCATGGAGCCTCTTCACCTTTTAAAAGATAAAAATGGGTATAAAACGAGTGGCCTGTGTCAAGCGGCACAGGACTGTTTCTTCTTTACGGCCGCCTCGGGACCATGGTAAAAAACTCGTTGAGGTTTGGTAAGATTTTAAACAGTTTGTTATCCGTCTGCAAGGTCCATTCCTCTTACCAGAGGTCTTTGACATAGGCCTGTGTTTTGGGTTTCAGATCAGTGTGAGGAACAGACAATCTGCTCAACTTTTGCCTTGTGGCATTCTTGGCAAGCTGGTCAGCCCTCTCATTGCCTCGAATGCCCACATGGCTGTGAACCCAAGCAAACACTACATTGTCCCGTTCGATTTTAGAGTCATGTACAGTTAAAAAATTGTCAGCAGCTGAGGGTGCTTGAGAGTATGGCTGGCAATGGTCTCCAAAGCAGAAAGGGAGTCTGACAAAATTAGGAAATCTTTATGTTTTGATTTGGAGATCATCTGAAGTGCCAGGATTAAGCTGTCAGCTCAGCAGTGTAGATGGAGGTGTGGTGGGAAAGTGTATGGTACATTTCTGAGGGGGGTCTACTGCACAAAACACAGCAGAGGCAACTCCCTCCTCAGACTTGGAACCATCAGTGAAAATTCTGTTAAAAGATGGAAAGTTGGAACACAGTTCAGCAAAAAGGGACTTGTATGCCAAGGAACTAGTGGAATCTTTCTGGTATGAGGCTAAATCAAACCGGACCTGTGGTGTGAAGAAAGTCCAGTGTCATCAGGAAACTTGGAGAAGTCATTAACCACTCCAAGGTCTATACCTGCTTTGTTCAGATGGGGAAGAATACGAATCCCCAAGGGTGGAATGGAACTGGGATGGTCATTGAATTTCTTTTGGAATGTAGGGTTGAAAACAGTCATATGCAGGGTTTTGAGGTTCAGATGAGAGACAGTAATTTAAGGCAAGTTTTAATTGACGGTTTGAGAGGGATGGTCCTCCTGCCTCGGCATACAAGCTATAAACAGGAGTGGTGCAGAACGCACCCAGACACAACCGAAGCCCTTGAAGGTGGATAGGGTCTAGACTTTTCAGGTAGAATGGTCTGGCAGAGCCATACACTACACATCCATAGTCTAGTCTGGAGCGGATCAGAGCCCTGTAAAGATGGAGGAGAGTTTTCCTGTCAGTGTCCCAATCTGTGTGTGCCACAACTCGCAGAATGTTCAGTGCTTTCTGACATGCAGTTTTTAACTGTTGGATATGACTTTTAAAGTTCAGTTTTTGATTAAAAAAAAAAAAAAAATAACCCCCAGAAATTTGTCTTCTTTTACAGCTGGAATGGTGGACTTGTCCAGACGCATTTCAGGATCAGCAAACAATTGACAAAAATTGTGGAAATGAATTAACTGAGTTTTGGTACTTGAGAAGGTAAACCCATTTTCCTCAGCCCACTGTTGGGTCTTGTTGACACAAAGTTGGAGTTGACGCTGTACGCTGGCATAAGAAGCTCCAAATATGTACAGCGTAAAGTTGTCAACAAACAGAGAGGACTCAGAGCTCTGGCTTACTGATTTCACAATGTTGTTAATTTTGATGCTGAAAAGGGCAGGAGAAAGGATGCTCCCTTGAGGTACACCCAACTCCTGCCCATGGATGTCAGAAAGTGTGGTGCCAACATGCACCTGGAACTGTCGATCAGCCAGAAAGTTTTGAATAAACAGAGGCAAGTGACCACGAAAACCAAGCCTGAGCAGGTCCATAAGGATTCCTGATTTCCACGTGGTGTCATGCGTTTTTTTCTAGGTAAAAATAAATAGCGACCACATGCTGCTTATTGAAAAAGGCGTTACCGATGGTGGTTTCCAGACGGACTAAATGGTCAACTGTCGAGTGGTACTTCCAGAACCCGCACTGTTCACTGGCCAAAAGGCCATCGGTTTCCAGCTTCCACATCAGACGGGAGTTGACCATCTTTTCCATCAGCTTACAGAGGCAGCTGGTCAGAGCTATTGGATGATAGTTTGAAGGGTTGGTAAGGTCCTTTCCAGGCTTAGGAATTGGAATGATCAGGGCTTTCCACCAGGAGGGCAGAAAGCAGCCTGTGGTCCAGATATGGTTGTATACTTTAAGAAGGGTCTGGAGACAGCTTTCTGGAAAATGTTTCAAAACCTGATAATGAACATCATCCAGACCAGGGGCAGAATCATTGCAGGTTTGCAAAGCTGATTTTAGTTCATTGATTGAAAAAGAAAGATTGTAGGCTTCAGAGTTGTCTGATGTGAATTGTATGAAGATTTCTCTCTGATTTGTTTGTTTCTTAAAAAGGCTGCAGATTTATTTGAAGATGAGGAGTTCTGTTGAATGGTGGAGGCCAGCAGATTGGCAACAGCTTGTTCGTCAGTCATCAGAGCATCCGCAAGTTTCAGGTGATGAATGGAGGGGTTGGTGTTCTTCCCTTTAATTTTTCTGATGATGTTCCAAACTTTTTTCTTTGAAGTTTTAGATGTCAGCCTGCAGCAGAAGTTTCTCCAAGACTGACGTTTACTGATTTTGAAAGTGTGTCTTGATCTGGCACGGAGTTTCTGATGGGCTCGAGCGTTGGGACCTGAAGGTCTTTAGTATACCTGACGCTGAGCCCATCTGCATACTTTTGAGATTTGTTGGCAGTCAGAATTAAACCAAGGTGTTGGGGCAGTTGGAGTTTGTCAGAAGACATTGGAATACAGGTTTTAGCACAGTTTATCACGTATTGGTTAGACATTCTGCAGGGTCTGGATTCTGAAGAATGTCAATTTCCTGGAGTTCCTTTGAAATATTGGATGCAAAAAGATTCCAGTATGCCTTCTTATAATTGAGATGTTGTGAGACAGTGGCATTTTCAGTTGGTATGGGTTTTAATAGAACAGGAAAATGATCACTTCCGTGCAGATCGTCATGAACAGACCACTCAGAGTCCAGGACCAGCGAGGGGTCACATATCGACAAATCTAAACATGAAAGCGAGCCTGTGGAAGAGTGGAGGTAAGTTGGAGATCCACTGTTCTGACAATACAAATCAAAGTCGGAAAGGACAGCTTCAGGAAGCAGACCTCTGGATGATGAATTGACACTACCCCAACGAGGATTGTGTCCATTAAAGTCACCCAACAGCAAAAAAGGTAGAGGAAGTTCTCCAATCAGACTGACAAGGTCCTGACGACAAACCAGGATAGAAGGTGACAGATATAGTGAGCAAATTGTAGTAGTTTTGTGGAGAGTGACTCTTGCAGCTACGGCCTGAAGGGAGGTAGTCAGAGCGACAGGACTAACAGCAAGTTTTGTTTATAAGAAGGGCAACACTAGAAAGAAACTCGTGGAGAGCGTGGCAGCAGAGAGTCCTCAGAAGAGAAGCCCCCTTAAAGCAAGTGTTTCGGCCCTTAACTCCTGACACTCTAGGGGGGTGGGCCACACCCGGTTCATGACTCCGGATGTCCCTCTGCTGCCCCTTTTTTTTTTCCCATCTCAGGACGGCCATGGCTGGGATTCAAACCCATGCCCTTCTGGACATGCTCATTTTCCACTTAATGACTCGCGCACTAAACACTGAGCCACAGGGACACCTGATATTTGTAGGAAATTTAAGCCTTATGAAGTTCACTTTTGTTCCTCCTTGACCAGATCCAGCTTGAACATCTCTCTGCTGCTTCTGCCATTGCTTTCAGGGCTCTGGTTTTTTCCCTCCCTGCAACTGAGAGCTGTTTCATGAGGCTGTATGCAGACGTTCCTACAAACCCCCTAGCTCCAATTTCTGCTGTGAGGACTCTGACCTGATAGCCTTCTCTCCTCAGGCTGTTTGCTAGATCAGCATACTTGTCAGTCTTGTAGATTTGAGCTGCCTCCATTCTGTTCTCATATGGCACCGTGAGCTCGATCATAATCAGCTGCTTGGTTGACTGAGAGTGGACTACTATGTCTGGTCTCAGGCCACTCTTGCTGATGATCTCTGGGTGACTCTTCCATTCTGGGAGGTCTGCAGTGCACTCCCAGTCATCTGCCCCGTCCAGCAGACTCTGCCTGCATGTTCCGAGTGGCACTGTTGTTCTTGGCCATGATTCGCTGCCTCCTGCCGTGAAGAATGTTGCGGGTGCTTTTGGAGTCCTGATTTCCCCTTTTGTGGTGTTGGTACTAGCCCAGACTACTTGTACAATCTCTTTGAGCACTTGGTTGTGCCTCCATGTGTACCTTCCTTGAGCCAGGGCTACTTTACATGAGCTAAGGACATGCTCCACTGTTTGTTTTTCACGGCAGAGGGGGCATAAAGGATCGTCTGTTTTTCCCCACTTCACCAGGTTTGCATTTGAGGGCAGAAGGTCATATGCAGATCTGAGAATGAAGCTGATCCTGAGAGGGGCCATGTGCCAAATGTCATTCCAAGTGAGACTTCTTTGGAGTGCATTCTCCCACGTTGTCCATTGCCCTTGCTGGCTCTGCTGGACTGCTTTTTGGAGTCTTTTTTGGTCTTCTTCTTTTCTCATCTCCTGAATCATCATGTCTCTTTTTGGCTTTTCCTTTGGCCTTTGACACACCATTCAGTTTTGGTCATTCCCAGTCCTTGTCTGTTGGTCTGCGTGTGTCCTGTTATTTCTCTGATCTTGAGACTTTCTTTTGCAGAATCCATCGCCTCTTGAACTTTCCATTTTCTGCCTGTATTCAGCTAGGGCTTGATTGCTTCTACACCACCTTGTCTCCTGAGTCCTCCAGCATGCTTTGAAGTCTGATCTTCCCTGCTTTGTATTCCTCCAGGATGGATTTCAGTGGTAGTTTCAGCTTTGCTTGGCGACAGTACAGCGCTATGTCAGTCAGACAGGTGGGGGACACCAAGCCATTTCCTTGTGAACTTGTTTATTTTGGATTCCATTGCCTCCACTATGCTGGTGCAGATGTCGTATATCATCAGAGGCCATAGGAGCTTTGGTATCAGCATGAACGGCAGACACCAGACTTTGTATTTGCCAGGGAGCCCACACTGGTCAATGGGTCTCCAAGCCTTCTTCCGACATCTGTTTGGTTTCTTTTGCTCTTTGTGCGTCTTTCAGCGTATCATCATACCATCTTCCAAGGCTCTTGACTGGCTCTTCTGGAACTGTTGAAATGGCCTGGTTGGCAAAACTGAAGACCACAGATTTGGCCACTTTTCCTTTCCTCAGTGAGAGACTCCGTGATTTCTTTGGCTTGAACTTTCATTCTGGATGAGGCAACTATGTCATCCAGCCTCTCCAGCACATGACGTGTCTCGTCTTCTCTGGATGAAATCACTGTAGTGTCATCCATGAAGGCCTTGAGAGGAGGCATCTTGTATCCATCACCAAGGTCTGTTTGTCTTGCGTTGCTTGTTGCTGCTTTCAAGATGACTTCCATTGCCAACACGAACAGTATTGGGGAAATCGCACAGCCCATTGCAATGCCACTTCCAAGTTGATCCAATCTGTTGTGTACTCCTTGGTAGAGAAGCGCATTGAGAAGCCATTGAAGTACTTCTTGAGCATGTCGCGGATGTTCTTTGGCACATGGTACATCTCAAGAGCCAACTGTATCATCTCATGGGGTACAGATCCATATGCGTTTGCCAGATCAAGCCACACTACATCCAGGTCTTTCTTTTCTGTTTTTGCTCTTTGGATTGCGTCCCAGATCATTGTGGCATGTTCTACACAGCCAGCCACGCCTGGGATGCCACCTTTCTGGACTGACACATCCAAGTACTTGTTTTCCATGAGGTCCTTGCTGCCATGACAGAGAAGAAGATTTTCCCTTCAACGTTCAGTAGTGATATTGGCCTGAACTGGCTGATGTCACTTGAGTTTTGCTCTTTGGGGATGTACACACCATCTGCCATCATCCACTGGCCGCTGATCTTCTGGTTTCTCCAAGCTGATCGCAGCAGCCTGTGTAGCCACTCCAGCACCTTGGGACATTTCTTGTACAGCTGGTAAGGTATTCTGTTTGGCCCTGGTGACGATTTGGCTCTGGCTTTGTCGACAACCTTCTTGATTTCCGCCAGCGTTGGAGGCTTGTCATTGAACTGTTCCTCAGGGTTGGTTGGCCACACCAGCCTTGAATGTTGAGTGGTGCTTTACTCTGTGAGTCAGAGTATGTTTTCCTCAGATGCTGCTCAAGAACTTCTTTGTCCACACTTAGGGTCCCAGATTCTGGCTGCTCAAACAGAGTTCTGGCAAACTGGAAGGGGTCTCTGAAGAAGCGCTCTTGTGTCTTCCTCTTTTTGCCCTTTCCTCTTCCTCGCAGATTCCGCTTTGCTGAGGGCACTGTGTTTTGCTTTCAGGTCTTCCCAGAGTTTTTCCAAGCCTTGTTTTCAGCTGGCAGTGCGGTCTTCTTCTTGAGGTTTTTCTTTTGGACCCTGATCTTGTCCGTCTCTTCTTGTGTCTGGATTTCTTTGGAGGTGTTTTCTCTTTAGGTAGTTTTGCTCCATAGGCGTCTCTACATGTGGCATACACAATGTCCCCATATGTGGCTAGTTTGTGTTCCAGGGTGCTTTTCCCTATCAGTGCATCGAGTCTTTGGACGATTTTTGCATCCAGTTTCTCTCGTTTGCTCGTGGCAGGTTGAGTTTCAGGCGCCTGGCATCGAGGGCCTGTGCAAATTCCTCATCCGAACCAACAGCATGGATGTCCTTGGCACTGTGGGTTTAAATCCTGGCCTTGGTCTTCCGACGTCTTATCTGCTGATGCAGTGCGCTGCTGCTCATTCAGATGAGTCTTCACACATCCCCATCTTTGTTCTGTGGATCTTCATGCCACGGGTGGTAGCGAAACGCTTTCCACAGACACATGGATATTCCATTTGGTCCATGTTCATAGTCCGTTTGGGATTTCCAGTCGTGTTTTGGTTGAGCACCGATGGATTCATCATTCTCTCCCCCTTTCGGTGAATCCTGGGAGCATCTTTTCTTCTTGTTTCTAGTAGCCACATGTTGAAGGCAAAGTGGGGATCCAGCCCACAGAGCCCTTGGTTCTGGTCTTTCCCAGTGTCCTCCGGTCTTTCCCGGACGTCCTCCGGCCTGTTCCCGGAAGTCAATGGTTTACCCATGCATCAGTAGAAAGAAACTCGTGGAGAGCGTGGCAGCAGAGAGTCCTCAGAAGAGAAGCCCCCTTAAAGCAAGTGTTTCGGCCCTTAACTCCTGACACTCTAGGGGGGTTGGGCCACACCCGGTTCATGACTCCGGATGTCCCTCTGCTGCCCCTTTTTTTCCCATCTCAGGACAAGCCATGGCTGGGATTCGAACCCATGCCCTTCTGGACATGCTCATTTCCACTTAATGACTCGTGCACTTACCACTGAGCCACAGGGACACCTGATATTTGTAGGAAATTTAAGCCTTATGAAGTTCACTTTTGTTCCTCCTTGACCAGATCCAGCTTGAACACCTCTCTGCTGCTTCTGCCATTGCTTTCAGGGCTCTGGTTTTTTCCCTCCCTGCAACTGAGAGCTGTTTCATGAGGCTGTATGCAGACGTTCCTACAAACCCCCTAGCTCCAATTTCTGCTGTGAGGACTCTGACCTGATAACCTTCTCTCCTCAGGCTGTTTGCTAGATCAGCATACTTGTCAGTCTTGTAGATTTGAGCTGCCTCCATTCTGTTCTCATATGGCACCGTGAGCTCGATCATGATCAGCTGCTTGGTTGACTGAGAGTGGACTACTATGTCTGGTCTCAGGCCACTCTTGCTGATGATCTCTGGGTGACTCTTCCATTCTGGGAGGTCTGCAGTGCACTCCCAGTCATCTGCCCCATCCAGCAGACTCTGCCTGCATGTTCCAATTGGCACTGTTGTTCTTGGCCATGATTCGCTGCCTCCTGCCGTGAAGAATGTTGCGGGTGCTTTTGGAGTCCTGATTTCCCTTTGTGGTGTTGGTACTAGCCCAGACTACTTGTACAATCTCTTTGAGCACTTGGTTGTGCCTCCATGTGTACCTTCCTTGAGCCAGGGCTACTTTACATGAGCTAAGGACATGCTCCACTGTTTGTTTTTCATGGCAGAGGGGGCATGAAGGATCGTCTGTTCATTAGTCCCACTGCTCATTAGTCCCAATGTGGATGGTGTGTGCAGGTTTGGAAAGAATATTAAAGCCAGGAAGAGTGAAGGTCTTCTGGCTTTGAATTTTAGTTTCTTGAAGAGCTACGACGTAAAATATGTGTATAATGTGCATGTGTTAAATGCTCATACTCTGATGATCAGATCTGACTGCAATGCATCATGGTTCAGAAAACTTTCTAGCATTTTTCTCCGTGTGTGTGTGTGTGTGTGTGTGTGTGTGCATGAGTGTGAAAGTACATGCATGTTCAGCCAATGTACTTTCTGTGTATGGGTGCATGCATGCATGTGTGTGAAGAAATGTGTGTGTGTGTGTGTGTGTGTTTGTGTGTGGTGTGTGTGGTGTGTGTGGAGAAAGTACATGCATG